>BMAW01051934.1:0-59236 GCA_019974015.1 Nephila pilipes
CACAATTCCAGCACTTACTGTAAAGGGTAAAGGTTAAATTTCAAATACTGTCTCACAGCCTGACACGCTGAACAATAGGATATACTCAGCTCCAACTGTAATTTACATGCGTATTTACTAGGGGTTTGTCACAAAGAATTTTGAGGTGAGCAAGCTTTCCCGGTGTCAACAGAGTTCGAATTCGCTAGTTATCGACATTTATGACACTTAATGTTAACCGAAAATTTTAACTATTTTAAAGATGAATCATTTTAAAGGTGTCTTGATAGAAATTTTAAATTTAATTTCTCTCGAGTTTCGTAAATGATTTAGACATAACGTAATTATCGTAAAGAAAAACATGTTCTTACAAAGAATAACGAAACATTTTCATTAAAATCAAATAAGAATTAGTTCATGCAGACGATTTTTATTGTTTCCAGTCCTAATTTTACGAAATGAGATTTCAAAAATAAAAAAAAAAATAAATAAATTGAAAGATGCAGGCCATTTACTCAAATCATTTGCGCAGAATCGAATTAAAAATTACTAACGATGTTCACGCGAATTTATGTTTAAAAAACGAGTTTTCGCATTTAGAAGAAAAATGATACAAGCACAGAAAATATTGCTACATGTATTATAGATGTAGATAACATAAAAAAAACAAAAGGTTACTCTTTTAAATTGATCATCCTGTATAAAATGTACAAATGCATTCTATCCAAAAGAACATTTTTATGCTATTTGCAGTAAAAATAAATAAATAAATAAAAGGACTTCGATTTGGTTTTTTTAGCGTCGCATGAGAAACAACATGAGGGCTATTGGCATCGGACCTCGTAATTTTTAACTTCGGTCAAATGACGAGGACGACATATGAGCTATGTCCCCCCTTCTCCTAACTTCCAAGTGGAAGATTTTAAGCCCCGTAAGATTTAACGTGCATCGGCTACGGCTACTCGGCGTTTTTTTTAATGGCATCAAAGCTCGAACCAGCGATCATAGCAATTAGATCACTGGGGCCTAAAATGTCTTCTGCAATTCCGATTTTTTTTTATTGAAAGAGAATTTTTAGAACAAGAAGAAGCAACATTTTGACTGTATAATCAACTGGATTTCACCAAGATCATTTGGGTAGCGGGTTTGGTAGCTCCTTTCATTTTTCGCTAGATAATTAAAATTCATAATTAAATAAGGAATAGATTAATTAAGGATGGAAGTCATAAAATGCTGAAAACAGAGAAACACGTCGTGCATATACCGTATGATAAAATGGATGTAGCGTATTAAATAATAGTTACATAATTTATAAATGAACATTTTTAGTACATTTCAATTTCCTAGCAAATTGATATTACATGAAACTTAAAGGTTATGTCCTATAATTACCAGTCTATTTTTAATATATATTTCTTAAATTTTTTTAAAACAATTTCTTAGATTGAATTCAAATAAATTAAGGAATTTTAGTAAATATATATTTCTTAAACATTACACAAGTTACATTACATAATTTGTTCAATGTTTTCGATGCCGATAAATTTGATTTATATATAAAATGGATACTTTTGGATGGATACTTTAAGAAATACACACTTATATGAAGATATGAAATTGGAACTGAAAAGATTTCATATCTCATATAATTTTTTTTTCTAACTATTTCAGATGATTCAAACTTCTTTTTTTAAACATTCCTGATTTCATATCCCAGGACAAGAAAACAAGCCATTTTGACTTTGTATGGTAGTGTATGAGTATTTGCAAATACGTTGAACAAAAAAAAAATTTGGATATTTTAAGCCTTTCAGTATTATGGCCAAACATCAATTACAAAAATTTTAAATATCTACATAAATTGGCATTTGTAACAAGTTAATAAAAAATGTTTTTTATAGCAGTAAATTTAAAAAATTATAAATGTGTATTTTGTGAAATCAAACATTAAACACTTTTCTCCTTTAAACCTTGCACAAAGAATAACAAATCGTTTTTTGTTGCTTTTTGCAAGATACACTTAAAGAATTGTGAACTTATTCAATTACTTCGAAATTTGACTTGTGAGTGTTCTAAAGTACAATGACCTAACAGACGCCATCAACCTAGAGAATGAGCTGTGGTTGAAAAGTGACATTAGAAACAAGTATGCCTTGCAAGAGATTTATAATTTAACGAATATATATTAAAAAAAATATATATATTTAAAAGTTTAAAAATTTAAATTAAACTTTTAAAGATCTAAAAGAATAGATTATAAGAGAATAAAATTTACATATTAAACCAAAATTAAAAGGAAAGGAAATTATACAAGGAATTTAAAAATTATGGGACACAATTAGATGTATTGAATCAGGAGAAAAATCTCATAAAGCTAGAACCCCGTGCCGCCAAGTGGCAGACCAACGAGTTAAAGGGTGATCAAAATTGCTTACCGAAATGTTCTATCGTTCGCAAGAAGTTACCATTTCAAGTAAAAGTCCTGAGATGTGAAAATGAAAATTTTGTTTTCGTGGGTGATGGTTTTTATATATGATTTTATTAATTTCAAAACGGACTTTTGTGAAGCATGTTTTGAATAATTTATAGAGATCTTAGGTGTCTTTTATATAATATAAAAGAGTTCCGATCTTTCAATTTCCTTTTCTGGTTTTTTGGAGTTTTGAGTTATGACTTAGGACTAACTAATTTCTGGGTTAGTTATTCTGGTTGGGAAAGAATATGAAGTTTCGGAATTTTCTTTAGATGTCTTTTAATGGTTTTTCTAGACTTTGAAGAGATGGGGCAACCGCATAGGCAGCAAAGTGTCCTCGTATTTGACAATTCGTGCAGAAATCTAAGTCTTCAGTGACAGATTTTGTATATAGTGTAGTACGGTAGATTTCCTCACATTCAAACAACTAGTTTTTAAATAGAAGTTTTCAGAGTTGTTTCACATCAAATATCTTGAATCAATACCTCACTATCAACTTCACTTAACACATTCTGCCTGAATTCCAATGTTACGAGAAACTTCACAAGCCACTAGATAGGGGATTAAAGGTAGTTTCTAGGCCTAGGAATTGTACGAAGTCCATCTTTCTGTTTCTGTAAAACTTTTTTGGGGCCTGCAAGAAATGCTGTTGAATGCTAATTATAGTTAATGTAACGAAACAATTCGTTAAACTGTAATAGTTTATATAATTGTTTTAGATTGGTCATAAACTAGATTAAGAAACATCTAGATGTTATTGTAATAAATAATATTCTTGGAAATTGTTAAATCTTGGGAATTATCCTACCGCGCAATAGCAGCGCTTTGTACAATGCAGATTCGGATAAAAGAGCGCGAGGTGTAAAGACGCAGAAATATTTGTCCGTTTTTCCTTTAATTTTTTTATCATCTAATAAACAGTTTTTCCTCTTAAAATGAGCTTGGCTCTCTTCGACATACCATTCCTAACCTCCACATTATTTTTTTTAGTTTTAAATGCTTCTTAAAGAAATATTTGTTTCCAATTAAATTTAAACCAGTTTTATACCCTTTGAACGGTTCATTCAAAAATATTTCAATATGTGTTTTATTTAAATAGTCTTTTAACGACTTGGACTCTCCTTTCCTAAAAAATGTTCGTATATAAAATCAATTATAAAAAAATTTCGGAAACGATTCAAACATTTAACACGCATTTCAAGAACAAATTTTTTTTTTTTTACATGTCCAAAACCATTATCGTGACAATGCTCAAAATAAAGTTTTATTAATAAATTTCTTAGTAAACATTCCCGTCGAAAACAATTAATAATAACCCTTTCACTAAGTATAAGGTTGTGTAAACAAATATAAAATGTATTTTTATATCCATCCATATTATTATTCCTCATATTATTTTAATTTATTAATCATTTTAAGAAATTTTTTTTATTTCAAACGATATTTCAATTCGTTTAACTTGATGAAAATTGGAAATTACAACGTTTTTTTATCTAATTTATTCGTTTTTGTTTTCTATTCAAATTATGCAAACTCGGAATGATTGAGGATTTGACTCAATAAAAACGAACTCGAATATCACAGAATATCGACTTAGACTGTGCTGATGAATAGGTCATTTGAATGTCTTTGAATTCTCTTGAAAACCTGCCTATATCATCCTTAATACTATTTTATAAAAACTAAATCACACATTTAAATAGTGACATTGCGCTATGAATTTTTTTAAAAAAAATGCAAAGTTTTATTGGAATTTCAAACAAACCCTGACTTTTCTCGACTGAAAATTTCATGCAACATAAGATTTCGATATTTGTTGAAATTAAAGTTATATTTTTCATTCAATGAGCTATTACCACCTAGATAGTGATCATATCGCATATATATCAGTGATTTTATACTACATATACATACATCATTCAATCATTTGTTTAGATGTTTTACTAGAGAAGCGTTGTTTATGTCGAACGCTTTGAAACTGACAAAGGAAGAGGTATATTTCTGATTAGTTTAAAAAAAAAGTTTCCTGGTGATAGTTAAGGTTTTGTATAGTATCAAGAATTACTTGAATCATTATCACTCTTGAGTTAAACCAAATTACGTGAACAAACATAAAAAAAAATTTCAATTTTAATTCCCGTAGGCGTGGTGTGGAAGTTAGGAAAGGAAGTGTGCCATTTCAGGTTTCATCCTGTTCACTTGCGTAGATTTAAAAGTACGAGATTCTTCGTCAATAACCATCGTGTTGCTTCTAATGCGACGCTAATAAAATAAACCAAACCATCAAATTTTGCATGTTCTTTATTTGTACTTTTAATTAGTTTCCTTTAACTCACATTGTAACTTTGTCTGGGTCAAAATTTAAATGCTTTTTTCAAAAATGTTAAAGCATTCAATTGAGCTGAAATATACTATTCACGATTAATTTTGATGATGACACAATAAATTGACTGTAATTAATATAAATTAATTTATTGAACTAATTATTTAGAGAATTAAATTTTACGTGAAGTCTCTCAACAAGTCGCCAAACCAGTTGTTTCATAATTTATTGTTGTCCTTAATTTTCATTACATATATCTGATACCATATTAAATTTAATAATTTATCGTTTCCTTTAACATTAATTACGTATAGCTAAATTCATTAACATAATTCTTAATTGAGCTAAAAATTCATGCAGTATTTATTTTAGGTGATAAATTTAATAAACGTCAAATAAAAAAATGAGTTATGAAAACAAATTATTGAATAATATCAATTAACGTACTTTTTTACTCTTAAAATTTAAGGTTAAGTTTGAAAGAAAAATCATGTTCAAAACACTCGTTTTTCACCTGTAGTTTTTTCCGTTCAAACTGTGTAGAGACGAGATGATTGACCATATTACGCAAGAAAGATTAAATTAATATCGCCCAATATTTATTAAGGTATCCTGTAATTGTATAAATTATTTGAATAATTTTAATTTTTCTCAAGACACCATACCTAAACGATTATTAATTTCGTTTAAAAAATAAATTACATATTTGAATATTCTCATTGCTTAATGAATTCATAAGAAATGCAAAGCCTTATGGGAATTTAAAGAATTCCTAACTATTCCTGAATTTGAAAATTCCATCTAGGATCCAATTTTGAGATTTGTTGAAACCAAAGTTATATATTTTTCATTCAATGTTTGTTTAGCTCCTAGAAAGTAATTATTCGAGGATATTATGTTACATAATTGGCGGATGATTTATTTAAATAACGTATCTTCAAGAAATGCATCATTTTAGATATATGCTTTTAAACCGTTGATATATTTTAGGATAGTTTAATTTGTTTATCCATGTGTTACAAAGATTTATTTCAGACTCATTGGAATTTATTACAACTTATCGTGAAGTTACGAGACTGAGTGAAACATAAAAAAGACCTTATCTTTTTAAAAATTTCAAATAATTGAGTAAAAGTGAACCGTCTTCCGTATAAAATAATGCCAAAGCTGTATTTATCTACCTACTCTTAAGAAATGACATAATGTATAATATTATGTTGTAACAATTTCTTGCTATCTTAAATATTCGAAATTTTATTTTCTACAATATAATGGGGGAAGCCCCATCATGACTGACCCACTTAAACCATATGGGTTCATTAGAACCTCAAATGGGTCTTTTAAATGTCTTGAAATTTTCCTCTGTTGTAGATATATCTCTTTCATTCTGTTGACAAAACAAGTATCAAAATCCGTGGGATATTCATTACCTTCTTGAATAACCCAAGACGTGCAGTAAATGGCAGGGAATCATTTGGTTTGTTGGCAGCACCTCTGATACTCTGCTTTGTAATATTCGGAATCGTTGGGCTAATGCTTGATTACACGTTCTAAGATATTTTCTGTAAGACCAAGGATGTTCTTCTTTTAGACAGTCGATTGCTCTTCATTCAGGAGAGCTTTCTCGAAACCACCACCATCTTCTGTATAGGCATGCAAGGATCACATGATAAGAAGAAAACATGTTCGTGAAACTTGAAAACCTGTTCGGAACATTCTCCAGTTCCATAACCAAGGGGCTTGCTGGTCAGTTTATCGAATGCGTATGCGTCCAATCTAAGTAATCGGTTCTCTTACTCGGATTCTTTTCTGCAAGGCCCGGTACATTAACAGTCTTTCTTTCCAATTGCTCCCTGTTCATGTTAACACTTTCAAAACAACCATTTTTCAGTAATATTCTGTGAAAATTTCCAAAGAATGAGAAGAACTCTCGTTCAGGATATGTTCCTTTTTCCAACGCAGAGCGGCATTCCCGTTATAGTTCCAGACTCGACGTTAATCAGTTCAGCTGTTCCAATTTTCATCAAACGTACTACCTCAGGGACTGCGATTCAATAACTGGTTTCAAGAGAGATTATTGAGTAGATGAGATCCCGTTCAATGCAATCAATGAATTGAGAGCGGCATTTCTGACCCTGCAATGTAAAGTGATTCCAAATCGTACTTGTGCCCCTACTTGACCTACAAGTTTGTCGCCTGTAAGTGAATCAACTCTGAATATCTGTAAATTGTAAAATCTTACATAATTATTTTAAATTGAATTAAACTATGTTTTGAAATTGATTGTTTATTATTGAACGTCAATCATAGGCAACATTTTTATTACAGACAATTTTTATACACAAAAAAAAACCTACTTTAGTTTGGTCAACTAAGGTTTGTTGTCAAATCCAAAGAGGGTCGCAAAAAAAAATTTACCGGATATCCCCATTAGCATACAGAAATGTATACATTGAACTCGTTCTATGTGCCTTCATATATATATATATACTAGCTGATACCCGCCCGCTTCGCTGGGCAGACGATAATATTATATTTTGGAACCTATACATAAAATATCAAGAAAATTGGAGCATTGAAACGACCTTTGTGTTCTCCAGATGGTTTTTTATCGTCATTAATTATAACCTCGAACTCCTTTTGGTCTTTAGGAACTGAATCAACAGCAGCTTTGAAATCGTGAATATACCTGTTATGTTCATGTAGCTCCTTTTGTAATTGGCTAATTCCTGGCTTAACACCCGGGAAAATACCGCAATGAATGTTTCTTTCACGTTCATCATCACAGAGAAAGTAAAACTGAAGAAAAGAAGGTTGTTGAGGAGGCTCAGCCAATAGGCTACCTATCCTGTGGTATACCTGGCCCTGGACTTTAAATGTTGGCATAAAATTTCCTTCCTTCAATTCTTTTGCTCCGAATGACGTCATCTGAAAACATCCATTATACTTGCGAATTGTAGAAAGAAAATGTTCTGAAAGCTGATCCTTATGGCTAAGAAGACTATTCAAAGGTTCAGGGAAGGATCTAATAACAGGAAGCAGGACTTGACCACCACTCCAGCACATTCCTGGAGGTTCTTCTATCCTTTTAAAGCACGGCACCTCGAACAGGGCAAACGTTTTCCGATACTGACAATTTTATCATTTGAATAGTCAATATATATTTCATATTTAAAACCAGACAAATTTTTGGAAGTCCATTGAGCTAAATTAACTTTTGATCTATTATCATTGTATTTAATTACAGCTGCCTGATTCACATGGAGGTTATTAGAAAAGTATTTTCTTACGCTCTATGTACTTCAGGATGGCTTTTAGTATATTTTGAAGCAGTTTCTCTATGTTCTTCAGGATGACTTTGAATATATTTTGTAGAAGCTGGTCTTACTTGTTTATATCTAATTGAATTTGTGAATATTTTTCTTAATTTCTTTTACCTTTATTTAGTTGAAGAGATATTACATCATTAATAATTGATTCACTTGAACTTGAAAAATCAATGTTAGATATTGATTGAGTCTTTGAAACTAACACAGACACATTTTCTTGAGGCTGAAACACTAAAGATGATACATTTTCTTCATTTTGTTTCACATTATCAAAACCAGGATTAACTTTACTTCTATTTATTAATCCAACTATTTAAATAAAACATCCAAATGACCACTATTACAGTTTCCTGTAAAACGTAATCTTTTTTCCCCCTGAATTGTTTCCCCAACAGAAGCTATAAGGCAGCCACCTTGATACACTTCGAACTGATAGGGAAATAGCTCTGCCGCCGCCATAATTTCGCAAATAGATCCATACGTGTTTGGTTTACACATTTCAGTAAAATATAAATCGCTATTATTATAAGGGGCGCCAGATAGCATTTGAGTGTAGCATTTAAACCGATCCCAGTTGTCAAACACGTGAGAAACAATAATATTTCTCATTTTATACGCCATCGATATGTCACCGAACACCAGCAAAGACAGAGACGAAAATAAACATGCTCCGTCGCCAAGAATTTTAAAAACTTTGAATGGAGTAGGTATTCTATCGATCCAAATATATTCAACATCCATTATTAAGAACTATAACTGAAAAGTAAATATGAAAAATCAATTTTTATTAACCTACAATGAAATACTTTTCAAGTTAAAAAAATATAACTGAAATTAACTTTTTTAAATCAAATTATTTTAAAATTCAACAAAAAATACTGACAAAAAAATGAAGTATAATAAAATTTTTTAGCAAAAAGCCACCCGTATTACGTGATCCTTTTTGCAAAAGGATAACTCTTACGGTAGCAGCATATCTGGAACTGCAATTGAATAGACAGAATAGCTCTTAAAAATCATAGCATTAAAAATAATTCTGTATTCTGAAAACAATAAAAAATCCAGCCATTTTAAAAAATGAAAAATGTTTATTTCCTAGAAAACAAAAACTAAAAATTATCAAAATACAGAAACAAAACTTTTGCATGATATTTACATTAGGTTACAATTAACGCGTACATCAAAATAAATATTTTGATAGCTACTTATTTTTTTTATTAATGACATGAATAACATACCGTTATTATTCATTTGTTAAAAGTCAACTTCAATATCTTCGTTAGATTGCGTTTAGATTTACAAATGTAGTTTATCAATCATTATTAATAATAAAATACTTTTCTCATAAATTTAAGACTCCGCCTAGGTTCCACAACAACAAAAAAATATCGTTTGCTCAGCAAAACCGAAATCAGCTGGCGAGCGAAATCAGCTGGGGTTACCATAGTATAGCTTTTTAAAATTCACAATGCAAGGTCATTGAAATGCTTCGACTTGGCGGTGGAAGATATTTGGTGATATTTTGCAAAAAAGAGCCTCTTCACCAAAATCTTGCCAATCATCCATCAGCGCTTCAATATTAAATTATTTGGTATTTTTCCATTTCGCAAGCGCAAATCTTGCAAGTAAACTTAATTGGTAGCGATACACAGTATACATTTAAGAAAATATATTCCGTTTGGCGTTGGTCATGTAATTTTTGGCGATAAAGTCGCCAAAATGACATAACCGATGGGTAAGAAAAGATTAACCGATGATAACTACATTTTGGTTAAGAATTCCATAAAATCCGTTCTTAGTGAGCGTCTACATTGCAAAATGAGTAACTGTACCAAATTTCAAGTCAATCGGTTGTATAGTCTTAGAGATATCGTGATGAGTCAGTCAGTGGTATTTCGCTTATATATATATATATATAGAAGATTAATTCATCTCGTATGTTATGTTTGCCTTCGCTTGGCTTTAAAGATAATGAAGCATTTAACTTGTGTTTTGAATTATTAGAGCCATAATTATGATCCTAATTTCGTTAAGAGTTGATAACATTGCACGTGTTGATTTATCTCTATTCACTCCGATACCATACAATATGAACATTATGATACCTATTATCAAGAAAACTACATGACACCCTATTCTCCTACATGGAAAACATTTTCAAAACCAGGGAATCAATACTCTAAATATTGCACTGAAGAAAGGCGATTCTTTCAGTTTGATTATCACAGCCTCCTAAAAATTCAAGAAATATTGCTTTTAAATGTGATGAAAATTGTCACTACTCTCGAGAGTGCTGTAATCGGTCGTAAATCTGTGCTTCATAAGGTTATTTTACGATGATGTTTCAACTTCTTCGTTGACATTTATTGATCGTTTAATAAACTGAGGTTATAGCTATCATGTCATAGTAAGTATATAGATCAACTCCTAACGTTTTTGAACCTGAACCTTTTAAACAGCTGGTTGTTAAATTTGATATTTTCTTACTTAAATTTTCATATAGACTTATGACTTAAAATAAATAAGAGCCTGAATGAAGTCTTCCTGTGGTTTCTGTTGAAAATTTCGGATATACATATTTTTTTTAATTATATTTTTGTTTCAATAGTATGATACCAGTCATAAAAAAATTTAATTAAAAATATAACGTTGATATTATATTTTATCTACAGGTTTGAGGAAATATACTCATTGCGGAAAAGAAAAAGCTTTGCATATATGTAACACTAAGTTTATTTAATGATTATGAATTTACTTAAGCAATCGAACTTATTGTGCGGTAAAAAATATGAAATTTATGAAATGATAAAAAAATTTCTCTTTATCTTTGCATTGTGCATAATTTTTAAAACTAATTGCTGGTGCATTAGTTTGAATTTAATTAAATTAACATCGAATTATATGATTTTTATTCACTTTTACGAAATGGCGATCTTTTAAGTATATGATTAAATTTTGAGCAGGAAGCTTCATTAAGGTATTAAATGCCGCAGTAGCCAAGTGGTCATGGCTTCGGATTCATGGCCGAAAGTTTTCGTTTAGTCGCGGGTTCGGTCCTTGGCCACTAAAGACCCACTGTGTAGCAGGGGCTGATGCAAGTTAAATCTGTCGGGGCCCAAAGTCCTTCAGTTGGCGTGGTGCGCATGTTAGGAGAGGAGGGTGCCAGCTCAGCGGTCATCCTCGTCACTTGAATGTGGTTCAAAATTACGAGGTCCGTCGCCATTAACCCTAGTGTTGCTTCTAGTGCGACGTTAATATTAAGTAAACTAAACTAAACTGATTAAATTTTATAAATTTATGTGTTTTATTTAATCTCAATCTGAATCTGATCAAATTGATCTCTTAGATTAAGGAAAGTTCCTTTCACTCTATGTTATTAATTAAGCTTTAAACAAAATATATCAAGGGTAAGAAATGTATGAAACTACTTAGAATAGTCTGTCAGCATTCAAAACGGAAATTTCTAATAAGATCCCTCAACTGTTAAAAAAAGAAAAATGGTGCCACAGGAGTTGGATTCCTGTATGTAGAGGAAAATCGAGTTTTTTTTATGTGTGATCATAAGAATTAGAACGAGCGGATCAAGTAAACTTAAAAAAAAAGAAAACAATACATTTTTTAGCTGAGGAAATTTTGCAATACACCGAATTTATTGCGAGTAATGGTTTGCTTTCAAGTACACCGATGAGACTTTCAGCACCGTTTGAAACATTCAGCTGCATACTAACTCGACTGAAAGGGTAAGCATATGATTAATAACATCGCCTTTAGAATGAAACAAAACGCTTCGGATCGGAGAACAAATTTTAGAATGATTATTTCATGGAACAGATTCTGCTTTAGAACCGGTCATTTAGATTGGTTCGTTTTCCCTTCTCTTTTGATTGGTTAGTGGTAAGATCGTGTTATTTATTTTTAATTCTCAACGCTCATTTGCTGAATCCTACTATTCAATTTCTCATAAATGAGCTTTCGAAAAAGCAATTCAGTGAGATGTTCAGCCTCCTGTATTTATTTGCAATGGTCAAAATAAAGATAATATATGAAAGAAAGGTGGTAAACGTTGAGTTTCAAAAACAAATAAAATTGCAAGCGATTTCGAGTTAGGAGTTGTTGCCGTGGTTAAAGAAAAAAATACTAATCATAAATGTAAGCTCAATGGTCAAGAAATGTCTTATGTTAAAGAAAAATTCTGTTTGCAGTCCTTTTCGGGATGTAGAATCAATACAGATATGTTTATATCAATGTAGATTTGGGCTTCATCTATGTTCCAAGATTAGAAGGATGTTTTCCGGTTTTTCTCGCAGTAATTCCCCCCATCCCCTCAACTAGGTTTACAACTCCTCTCTTGCATTTGGATTCGTAGTACTTGAAAGTTGTACCTTCGGAATATACAAGAATATGCATTTTGAAAATCTCATTGAACAGTCTGTCTACGACCTATACTGGACGAAAAAAAAAATTCCTCGTTGCTATAAAAAAGCGACAGTCTACTTTGTTCTTGAACTTTAAGATGTGTCACTCTAGCAAAATATTTTATCAAATGGTTCGAAAAACGCAAAGACATTCTTAACGGTAATACTTTTGTGAAATATATAATTTGCTTATGGTACCTTAAAAATGTAGAATGAAAGATCAGAGTCATGAATACCTTCCATCGGAATAAGCATCGTTTTGTTCGGATGAATGGGGGGATTAACATGCAATGCATCTGATATTCACAGAACGTGAAAGTTTTAATAACGCCTTTATTTTGATGGTTTTCCCCTTTCCAAGAGATTGAAAGCAATGGAGTGTATGAAAAATCTTGAGTTCGATTACCTCGTCCAGAAAAGCTGTGCATTGCAAAGTGTTTTGTAATATAAAATTGAAATGAACCAAAATAGTTCCTCGTGAAAATAGCACAGAGTTTGTGAATGAATTTAGAAAAGGAAGGAGACCACAAATAATTGGTTTTTGAAGCTGAAACTTGAACGAGGGAGAGAGAGAACTTTTTCGCTGTTTAAAAGTGCGCTGCATGAATACAATAAGGATACAATTCCTTTCGGATTTTGTAAAGAATACAAGTAAGACGTGAAATCAAGGGTCAAGCCCTGGAGTTCGTCCAATGGATTTGGTTCTCTGACAGAGAGTCGGAAATTCGAGAGCTCTTTACACTTTCATTTTATTTGGCTAGCATTAGCTATTTAATTACGGAACCCAATAAAACTAACGTAATATTTTTTTCTAAATTAAGATGAGGGTGTAAATGCCAATTTTTAAGTAAAAACTCCATAATATTATGCCGTAGGCCGAATTTAAGTGTCAGTATTGCAAGAGTGGACAACGATTTCCTCATTAAAAACTATTCAATTAAGTGATTCCTCATAAAAAATAATTTCTGTTGTACTTCCTTTAATAGAAATGGCTTCTTTGTCTTCCTTTCCAGTTTTCACTTTTTTAACTTAAAATATTTTTATGTCATTTCATATCAGGATACCTGTTAGTAAATCTATATTACTGAGTTTTGAAACTTCGCAGAAAGGTTAATCGATAAACTTGAAAATAAAAGTGTCACGTGAAAATTACTTGCTAAAATGTAGAATATCCTTTGTATAAAAATATAGTTTTCCTTTTCTTTCGTTTAATTTTATTTGATTTTTGAAATCCACTTGTTCGGCCACTAATTTTGATCAGGAAAATTTAATATATATATATATATATATCAAATTTCTCTAACACAATTTATTACAGTTTAGGAGTCTTCTTACATATTTTTATATCGAATGCTGACAGACATTCCATCATCTACCAAGCAAATTTATAATTGTTTAAAACTAACGTTCTGCAAATATAATAGTCAATGAGTTGTACTTTGCAATCCAAAAGATATATTTGTAATATTAAAATGTTCACCATGGAAAGCAATAATAAAAATTTTATAATTCGAAATTATGTGGATGTTTATTAACGTCACACGTAAAAGCAACACGAGGGCTATTGGTGAAAGGATCTCATAGTTTTCAGCTTTGGTCAAGTGACGATGATGACACTTCATCTGCTACCTTCTTCTCTAAACTTCCATAACATAAAGGTATTTTCGTTCTATAGTTAAGTCCTTCAATAATTAAATTTGACTTCACCAATTTTCTTCAATTCAGATCGAAAACCATGGTTGCAGCCCAAATCCATTTCCCCATATTTCTTGCATTAGTAATTTTATAATAGTTATAAAAGGATTTTGACCCATTCCTATTGGGTCAAATATTTTCGAAGCAGTTAGGAGTACGCAACGTTTTGCATTTTTCAAATCATCGATCCTGTTAAGAAGATGAGCTGCACGTCCAATTTAAATGTGTCATTTTCCATGTTCCAAATTATTCCTAAAACCTTAAGGGGACGTTCTTTAGTCACCTTCTTTACTGCCATTTCTCTCTTGAACTATATAAAGAACGCAACTCTTTCGAATTCGTATCAAACTTTCTTAAATTCATGTTAGCTTCTTATACGAATTTCTGCAGCGCTCTGAGAAAGTTCTAAAGTCTTTTCTGCCTTATCAGCCTCGTACAATAAATCATTCACATAAAGAGCGGTGTTGAGCAATTAAGCAGATCGTTGTTTCGTGTTGTTCTAAATTATATTTTCTAATTTGGTATTTAACTGTCACAGCTGTGATGAATGAGCTTAATTTCCCCCAAAATAGGCACGCGAGTCATTCTCAAAATTTTCAGAGATTTAGAATCAATTTCATTTGGAAACAAAAAAAGAACTTAAATAATTTCTATCTTCTTCTATCCGATGTTGAAAAATGCTGTTTCAATATTACTACCCAATGCATATTCAAGTTCGCAAAATTGCAATATTATATCTAATATTTTGGGGTTTCAAATGGGTCCAGACATTAAACAATCATTAAGAGATCTTTGATCTACTTCCTTTGACGATGCATCATACACTGATCTGATTCTTGTGGTGTCTGTGTTATATTCAACAAATCTAGAATGTGGTGTACTGTATTGCAGACTATTAATAAAGATGATTTGTTTTCAGGACATCACATTTATTTACGCACATCGTTTCAAACATAAATTATATACACAATTTTCACAAGCATAATTTTTCAACATTCGTTTTTACACCTTGGAAACAAACTAAATGCTATTTTTTTGTTCGTTGCCAGTAAATTTTCTAAAAATAAAAATATGATTTGGTGTTGCCAAAAGCATAATTTTATTTCTTTTCTATTACTTTTTAAACATTTAAAAAAATACATAGCTTGATAAAGAATATTGAAAAAAAGTATTAAATTAAGTTTAAATCGTTTTCTTTTAAAATTGAAGATATCATAACCTCTCCCCCCTCCGAAATAAACCTTAATAAATTTTTAAAATTAAAGTTTCTTACAATTTAATTTATTGTTACTTCCTATTTCAGGAAATAGATCGCCTTAGCAACTTAATTTTTTTATAAAATAGTTCTCTTATAACAACACCATTTCATATGCTAAGCTTAAATTTCTCAGATTACCAAAAAAAAATTCAATAATAAACATACATATAGAATAAGATGAATATCTCTTACATTTATACATATAGGTATATAACTTTCTCCCAAGACATGCATTTTTATGCTGCAAAAATTTAAAATCCTTTTTTTTTAAATACGGTAAATAACAAACAGAATATGAACTGAAAATCACAATATAATTATAAATACTATTTTTTTTATATTTTTAATTCCACTAGATATTGAATGGAACTGTCGGTCTGCAGCAGATACTACTAATCAAAACCCTTTTATAAGATTCTATACAAAAAGTTGTTATGACATAAAATAGAATACATAAAGAAAGTAATACCCATAATCATCATATTAGACAAAGCAATAATTTATAATGAAAAAAAAAATACAAAAACAAACATAATATTAGAAAGACCAAATTTTTCACTGGTATGCAGCTTTTGAAAATGTACGATGAATATATATTAAATACAATTTGTGGTGAAGAAAGTTGCAAAAACAATACAAAGAATAAACCAAATTATTAAATAGTAAATGCTAATACTCAAAGTCTGAAAGTATATTATTTTAAATATATTTTCCCTAATCAATCCATGGAGAGAGACTTAAAGCATCTGCATTTTTATAACTCTTGCCACTGCCAGGAACTTCCATATAAGTATAAGACTGTAAAGCCATTGCCCATCTCATAAGTTGAGGATTCAAATTTACATTATTCTTAAGCCAAACTAAGAGATTATGGTCCATCATGATGATGAATTTATTTGGCCCATTCAAATAAAATTGTAGTTTCTTCACAGCAATAACTTTGGGAGCATACTCTTTCTCTGTAATAGAATATCTCTTCTCAGTTCCTGAAAACCTCTTTCTGAAAATCACAGCAATAACTTAGAGCATACTCTTCTGTAATAGAATACTTTCCTCAGTCTTGAAAACCCTTTCTGAAAATATCAGAAAAGATACATTTTAAAGTCTCAGCGCAGAATTAAATCAAATGTTTCATGTGACTTATAGCAAAAATGGGACCTTAGCAAATTATCTTCTTGCTTCATGATCCAGTGGAAATTTATCCCTCCTCGATCTCCTAATTTTGGGGTTTGTGAGGCAGGGGTAATGTCGCCCAAACACCATCTCTATAGAACTGCTAATAGTAAAAATAACTTTCGAAGAATTCGATAATAGTAATTCAAATTGAAGGGTATCATGAATCACGTCCATTAGTCCCATTGTCAAATATTAATGAATATGAAGTTATAACTCCAGACACTTTGTCGTGACCCATCAGTATAACACTAGAGAATTTTAGATAATTCAGTTAATACATTAGGTAGCAGTACACAACAAAATGTGTACAAGTTATTTGGAAATGCTGGAAAAATGATTATATAAATCATTTACATCAGAGAAACAAGTGGTAGTTTAAAATAATGTTCATGTAGGATGTTTAGTGCTATTAAAGGAAATGATTTGCCTCCTTGCAAATGGCAATGGCAAGAATTTTGAGATTATTTATGGAAATGACGGTACGGTCAGAGTGGTTACAAAACTAAAACTGCCACTGAAGTTCACACATCTATTTCAAAATATGTTCTTACCAATAAAAATAATCATGTAACCAAATTGCAAATGTAATAAAGCATATATTCTAGAATAGATTTTTGCTGTTGCTTTAGAATATTGTATTTTCTTATTGGTGTGTATATTGTGTTTATTTGTAATTAATTACTTATATAATTGTAAATTTATGTATAAATTGCATTTTTAAGTATACATTTGAAATATTGTATATTTATACGGACATTATATAATACTAGCACCAGCGCCATCTGTACAAATTTGTAAGATGTTAAGCTGCACCCCAACAAAAGCGGCACTAATAAACTAGGCTTAGTGTTGCAAAAGATTAATTTTTATTCAACCAATCAAATCATCAATCTAATCTACATTAATTCAACGAACATCCTTTCATTTCGACAAGTTCATCATCTTTAGCCACGATTCTTGCTTAACACAACTCAATGTTTTAACTCGTATCGCTTACAGTCGAATAGAATTTTGTCGTAGAGGTCAAAGAAAACGATTTGAATTTTTCATACATACATGGGATGGTTGACGAGCGTCACAGCCTCATCCCTTTGCTCAGAATGTAGGAAAAGTGGTGAAAGGTTCAGCAGATGTTCCGCCTTGACGACATGGTAAAGTAGTTGAACTCAATGACGAAGTAAAATAAATCAGAGTAGTAGCCGTGATACCATTCATCAACATAATTTGAGTTAGAGAGCCAATATGAAATACAAATGAAGACGCCATAATCCATGAGAAGTGAAGCTTATTATTAGACTAATAATGAGAATCACCATGGAGGTTTT
Source organism: Nephila pilipes (assembly GCA_019974015.1). Lineage (NCBI taxonomy): Eukaryota > Metazoa > Arthropoda > Arachnida > Araneae > Nephilidae > Nephila > Nephila pilipes. The sequence continues at coordinate 17,974 of BMAW01051934.1, forward strand.
AAGGGAAGAGACCACTTGGCTGGTTCCTAAGCGAAATTGAATTTGAATGAAGATTGGTAAAAATAATTTGAGTTCTGATAATTTCATTATTGTGATTAAGATGGAGGTGACTTTCGCTTGGTGATGTAGTTCTTTCAATGAATCAATATTTAAGTCGTTATGAAGAATCTGAGTTTCATGTACCAGGAGACTTATTTGCCATTCTTACGATCTTATTTTTGTTTAATTTTTCTATAATTATGGTGATCGCATATTTGTATTTGGTTTCGCTTGATTATTTGCAAACAACATTCAAAGTTTATGTCATTACCAGTGTTATAAATTCCATTCAAAATTTCTACTTATTTGATATCAGAGTCCTCTATGGTCTGCTGAAATCATCTTTACTCATCCAAAAGATTGGTGTGTAGTCTGTCAGGGCGAAAAGTGATAGAACCATTTTTACCCACCATCAATCTGAATGTTTTGGCATAATTCAAACTTGACAGTTTCACCTCTGAGGTAATAACCGTTGTTTCAGACGTTGCCATTCCACACACCTCAAACCAAACAACAGAAGTGTTTAAGGAATTTTTGAGACAGTTTAATTTCAATCACTTGATCACCAAGGACACCCGTATCCAAACCAGTGATTTTGTTACAACCTAAATATAGGTTTCCAGAGAAGTCCTCCAAACATCGATGAATGAACAAATCATAATCAAAGAAATTTCGTCAATAACCCTAAAATGTGCGCGAAGTGTGACAAAATTTGGTTTGACGTGTTCATTGAATGATTGGTTGCATTGAAATGCTTGATTGTTCGTGATTGTTCGCATTGAAAGTGGTGGTGAATATTTTCATAATGATAAGATAAAATTGAATTAAATTATGTTTTCAAAAATATTACAGATTGGCAATGTTGAAATTGTAGATTTCTGTTTACCTCACAAATAAAGTTAACTGTCCAACTTGTTGAAATTATCTCCACTCTTCAACAAGGTTGAAATTGTTACAATTTTTAGTGTTAGAAGAATTGCCGTATCCGTCAGATATGGGTGTAATAAGAAAGACCAGTGGATACTCTTTAAAATGATCCTGTAAAGTGCAGAAATTGATAAATTTTACTACTGAATTCGGATGTTTCAAATGCTAAATTGGGCGACAAATATATTGATAAATAGTTTCATTTCTAAGTCTCTAATTTATAAATTGTAATTAAATAAAATTATTTTTGATAAAATCCATAATCTTTAAAACTCTAAAAAGTCTTACTCTTACAACTTTTAGAATAAATCACTCTGTTGATTGTGACCTATGTTTCACTACGTAGAAAAATAACATGTATCAAATAAACATTCTTTGGGTGTTAGAAGGAAAGAGTAACGAACATTAATCTCAATTGATTAGAAGATCGGATTATTTCACATTAAACAAATTGACTATTTAGACAAAATGTGGCAATTTATACATATATTTAAGATTTCTTTACTTTTGAAAATTATATAAAAGGTATTGGTAGTCTCGACAAATTTAACGGTACCAGATATGATATTATACTGAGAACTACAACTTTTCAGAAGAATTCATTATAGACCACATTTGATCATTTTACTAATTAGCTCTTAGTGGTAACTAATTTTTGAATGAAAAATAATCTTGATTTCAGCGAAACCAAAATCGTTCATAGACGAAATTTTCAATCCAAATCACTGCACTTTATTTAAATTAACTCTGATGCTTCATACATTTTTAATTTTATACATCAACATGAATATTTAAATAGATAATATAATTATTTACAGTATTAGAATCGTTTAGGAACGATAATTGAACGAAAATGTAATTTTTGATCAATATTATTAAAACACCAAACGTAAGAAATAACTCCTCTACCCTGTTTATATTCTGTTTACCTCAAATAAAAATTATTAGTCCAAATATATGTAAATAGTTTCATACTTTGCATAAATATTATGATGCCATTTATTAATGCTGAAAAGTTGTAATACTGCCAGATATTTACTGAAAACGATATTTTCATGTTCTTAACAACACATTAAAATGATATTGCAAGATCAAATTAAAATATTTCATAGAATTTTATGGACTGAATCTGATGCAGATAAATTACAAGAAGTGTTTCATTAACCTCAAACATTTACTTTATTTGAACAAAAGATTAAACAAGCAATAAATTTAACTCATTTTGAAGAGGGTCTACACGAGGTCTATTTGAAGGTTAAAGATATAATGACAAAGTTAAATTACATTCAGCGTAATACTACGAAAGGTTATGGATATTTATTATACAAAATTAGATCAGTATTTTGAGAAATACGTTATTTTGAATCTCCTAAACAGAATCATGCGCATACTTTTCGATTCATAAAAGAATGTGAAATTTCGAGTTTTAAATAGTAATGAATTATCCCAATTAAGTACTTTTTCAGTGTGCCTTTTCATAAGAGATAGTAAACTAGAACGTAATTTGGCTAAGTTTTGGTGTGTTTGGAAATAAAATATAATGTTTTATCTTGAATTAAAGATAAATTACCTCAGCTTTTCACTATTAGTTTCACGTTGACCATAACATTCACAGCAATTTCAACGAAATAACTACAACCAAACATAAATTGATATAATTTTCAGAATGAATCTTGGGTCTATTTTCGATGCAATCAACATAAGTGAGGCGGAAAAGCAAAATAATGCAGTCATTGAATGCGAATTGTCATGTCAGTAATATAATATCGATTTATTAACTTTGTTGGTGGTAAATAACCTTTATTTGAAAAATATATTTATATTAAACGGGTAAATCGTCTGAAACGAAATTTTAGATCCAAACAATACAGTTTTTAACAATTATTACGATGCATTTATTTTTACAAAAATCAATATGAATACGCAAAAAGATTAATTATTTAAAGAGTATTTATTATCGTTTATAAAGAATAAAATCTTCATTATGTAATTAAAAGCCAAACGTATAGTTTTTCAAGAGCAGGATATATGCATACAAATAAAGAATTTCAAATTTAGAATAAAGATTAATATATAAATGCTATAATTTATACATACTACTATGCTATTTTGGTAATGATATTGTTCGTCACCGTAGATTAAATGACATTCCAACATATTAAAATGTGTTTTGTATATTTTGACTGTCCAAATATATATATTTCACATTGAAGCACGGAAAATATAAAGCTTTTGAATTATTTTAAGTGTTTTGTGTGCTAAAATAAACGAATATTAAAAGTTTCAGATCCATCAGAGATAATGGACACAAATCACTTAGTTTAAGTACCGTGACAAAGCAGAAGCATTTGTATAATTTACAAAAGATATTTCTACAAAACAAACGTTAAGGCCTTTACCAAATCAGTGTCTGGTAAAACCATTTCGTTTTTCTCCTAAAAGCTTTAAATGCATTAATGTTCACTGGATTTAAGAATAAATAAACAAAGTAAAGTTTCTGAATGTTTATAATTATGTTAATTTAATTGAGTATTTTTAATGGAACATCTTATAGAGGTCAGTTGATAGATCATGCAGTTTTGCTATTAACCAATTGAATATAATTCTATATCAAAATAAAAATATTACCTTTTATTTCATTAAAATATACCACAACCATAATAGAGCCTATTGTTAAAAGATTAGTAATACTTTACTACTACAATCTCAATACTTGGAAATCATTTATTTTAAATAGCAACTGCATGCCTTTATAACGGTGGTTCTATTAATGTTTAAAATAAAGACGATAGCACTGATATATTCTCAATTGTTAACTTACTTCAGGTATAAAGAAATTCTTCTGTCATAACTAACACTTGCTTAAATGTGCATGTAACAATTGATCAAAATAAATAGTTAAATAAATCGTTTCAATTTATTTCAAACTCCAGGAACAATATTTCAATCTTTCCCATTCATTTAATCTACTATGCTGCAATAAGAAAACGGGAATATGTGTATCAAAATATCTCAACTGATGCTTTGATGAAGAACTATACTTATTTTGTTATCGAGATACTTATTTTATAACATCATAACTTCTAGTTCAGAAAATATAGAAAGTTATACTAGCCATTAAAGGATGCACTTTTAGAGAAATAAAAATTATATAACTGTTGACAATGAAAGTTTTAGTGATTCCAGTCCAAACAACACCAGTCATTTCAGTATCCAAAAATCTCAGATTCTAATGAAAGTACTAACTGGACTTAGTTCATTGTGGGTTTTCTCCATCTCTAAATTGCTCAACTATTAATGAAATAAAGTACATTGCCAAGAAAATAGAAGCGTGAGGTTTTTGCCATTTGTTTGATCACGCAGCCAAATGTTTACATCAACTGCAGTTCATATACACCTCTATGATACAAAGTTCATTTATTTTGAAATATTTGTAATTCACAACTCTTTGATTCTTCATGAGATGTATCTGTGATGAAAAGGATAGGTCCAACTTCAACATTTATTTCCTCTGCTCAAAGATAATCGTATTTTGAGACTCTCACAAAAGATGCAGTCGTTGTTCTATCTGAATTTCTAAACATCTGTTGCTTCTTTGTGAATGTTTTTCCTGTCTCTTTTCTTTGTAGTGGTCAGAGAGGCCAAAGGATATTCAGAACTCACAGTAAAAGTTGTTTCAACGAGTCGGCATTCGAGTTCTGATTTCATTCATGGGCCGCCGCGTATCAGAGCCGATTGTAAAGATGATGACCATGGGGAGGCCATAGTTTCCCATATCGAGCAATATGGAAAGCTCGTTATCATTTAGATAAAACTGGAATGATGTAATTCAGGCAATTTGGCCTCTATTTAACTCAAAGCATCCACATCAATGTAAAATAGACTGCAAAAATATTTAATTCATTAGAATTGAATCTAGCTTCATATATATATACAATAGTATTTAATTTAGATTGGAAGGAGTTTTAATATTCGTAGCTCTTGCATAAGCTTAATACATCATTTATCAATAATACCATAAGTTTTATTTGATGCTGATATTTTAGCATGATATTTACTGAAACGATACTTTCTCGTGTTCTTCACAACAGATTACTTGGTGAATTTGCGCAATCAGATGAATGAAACGTGTTTTGAAGACTTTTACGAACTGTTTTATACTGTAGAATTCAATCTGATGCAGGATAAATGAAAGTATGCTTCATTAAGTCTTTGAATTATTTTACGTATTTGATTTGAGCAAAGATTGTGAACATTAAAATTTCTAACTCAGAGAAAGGCTGACACGAGGCTCATTCGGAAGGTTATGACATAACAAAAGTAGAACCACATTCAGAGTGTATGTAATACAACATGGCTACAAAATGAAATCAGTGTTTCGGAGAAATGCGTTACTTTCGCTTATCTCCAAAAAGTTTCAATGCGCATTAATTTTCTTTCGACAGAGAACGAAAAAGAACGTGTGAAGTTTCGAATTTAAAACTAATAAGAATTTATTCCAATTGCGTATTTATAACTGTCTTTTCATAAGAGAGTAAACTGTTCAATACAGATTTTGCGGTCATTTGAATGGAAACATATAAAGCTTTATCTTTAAACTACAAAGAGGCAGGTCAAAGATTCTCCTTTCATTTATTTTCATACCTTCACTGTAAATATATTCCAAACAATCTTCAACGAAACTAACCAATCGTAAATTCAATATGTTCAGGTATCTATCTTTGTATCTATATAACAATCAAATTAGTGATGCTTTCCAGATAGCGTATTTTCATTACTAATTATCGTTAGTAACTCCTGATATAACATCAGTTTAATACTCCTATTGGTGGTAAACAACCTTAATTTCAGAAATGTAGCTTTATTTTACAAATCCAATGTCTACTACACAAGACTGTCAATCCAAACACTACAGTTTTAAAGTTACGATGATGCTTTTATTTTAATCTATAAACCAATATGAATATTGAAAATAAGGATTGCCTAAAGAGTATTTGTGATCATTTAGAAAGAACACTAATTTCGATTATGTAATTGAAAAGTCATGCTGCTGATATTTTCATAGAATGCTCGAATTCTTTAACGTAGATTAAATGACATTAAGCAGTAGGAACCATCAAATGTGTTTTGAGGGTATTTTGGGACTGTTTTGAATTTGTATATTTGATTCTGAAGAAGGAAGAAAATTTCAATAAGCTTGAATTATTTACGTACTTTATGCTTGAAACATAAAAGAAAATTAAAACTTCAGATCATTCTAGAAACGTTGGACACGAGATGATTTTGGAAGATTAAGGAATTACTTGTCTTGCAGAATTTTCTCGTGTTTAATTACGGTATACTTCTGCAGAATAATCATTGTGTGTGGAGTGTATTTTAAAATTAAATCAGTACTCGGTAACACCACATTCGGCTTATCTCCCCAAAGTTTTGGATGCATTCTTTTTCATTTCGAATTAAGAATAAATGACATCATATAGTTTTGATGCTTGCTAAATTGCAAGGATTTATTCAAATTAATTATTTTCTAGTGCACCATTTCATAACAGTAATTAGATAAATAATGCAAGCCATATTAATGCAATATTGAATCACAAAATTAAATAATATAATTTCTTTGAATTTCATATATCAACCAGAATATATTCCATTACAATCTTAAATTTAATTGATAACAATTTACGGCATTAACCAATACTTATACATATTCTTTTCATAGCAATCAACAATTATAAGTGATGCCTTTCATATACCAGCCTATATTAAAATCGAAAATATTACTTATAACAGGTTCTCCTGATATATTCGTAATACAATTAACTTTGTATGTTTTCTTTCTGAAAATGTAGCTCAAATATAACGAGATATGTTTCTACAGCACGAAATTTCAGTTGAAAGTGCTTGTTTGTATTTAACTACTATGATGTTTCGTATTTTTCTTTGACCATAATGCAACGTATATGTTTAAAAATGGTTTAATTATTAAAATAATATTCGCGATGATTTATCTTTATTTGGAAGAAATATTAAAACAAATGAACTTACAAAATTCTTATTGAAATAGAAAATCCATCGTTAATTAGACTCATTGAATTTGATAAGTTGAATAAAGAAAAGTAAATAGCTTAAATGCCAAAGGGAAAATCCCTATTTTTATGGAATTGAATGAAATACATTGTTACGGTCAAATGAAGAAGAAAATACCTGTTTCAAAATTGAATCCATTAACTTACCCATACCGCGTGATGAGATTTTTGTTGTTATTTTATGTGCAACAATCAATTAGCACAATGAGTTTTAGTGCAATCAAGACTCTTGACCAAGATTTTCATTTATTTTTATTGTCCCTCTAGGATAAATGCTGCATTGGTCTCCCTCACTGTAAGAAATACGTGCTTATATCAAGAACATGTTGTCAATGAGTTCTTACCTAAAATAACCTTTCAGAAACACTTTAGCATTACAGAAAAATACGAGAGAAATTACACCATGCAGAGCTTAGCAAGAGGTATTTTTGCCATAATTGCACGATAAATTATCTGAGAGACAAGAAATTCAGAAGATGGATAACATTATATAATTAAACGATGACGAAAGCATACAGCAAAACAGACACAATGCATAATGTATGTACAGTAAACTTTGTTGAACTCATGGTATCGTTACACATGACCGTTTGTCCAAGTGACGAACACATAAATGTCTCCTTAGTAAAGGATATGCCCTTTTACCGCAATAGCTTCCCAGCATCTCCCCCACATACTCAGCGCTAAATTGTCTACCTGTTCTCCATCAAAGATGGTTTCTATTGTATCGCATCCTCACGTAATCGGGCCGCAAAAGGGTTCCCCAAATCATCAAACAAACGCTCTATGGATTAAATCAGGGAGAAGAAGGTCCAATACATTGAGACATATCTTTACTCACTAGCTAATATCACGAACTGAGGCGATCATGCAACGTCATCCATATAAACGAAATTCTGTTAAATGGAACCTCGGAAGACACGCCTAAGAAAGGATTATATTCTTACAACAGCTCTTTACGGTTAAGGATCCTCCACCGGAACATAAAGCGTATTTCTCCGTTGAGCATAATGCCTACCCAGACCACTCAAAGACGTCAGGAAAGAGGACTATAACGGTCTCTTCCTTAATGCTATTGGGATGAAACTGTGTCCCGTCCTCTAAATTAACTTGCTTTGAAAGTGCTTGTGGAAATGATACGATTTTACATCCGTAAAGAGAACACTATCATTGACGAGATGTCCAGTTTTGTTCTCCTTACACCACTCTGAACGGTTCTTCTTAAAGGGGATGCAGCGTTCAGGACGACTGGCGAATTATAACTCGTGAAGGTATCTAACACAGTAAATCGCGACACTTGTCGCCATTTTACTGCATAAGGCTGAGTGATGGCGCTCCTATCGGTCTCTTTTAGCCTGGCGGACAAAACATGTCATCCACCATGTTGTTTTCCTAGGACGGATATCACCTCAACGCTTCTACCAAGTATGGTTTGGAAGGCTTTCAGCTCAGTAAAACCACTTTGTTTACTTCTGAAGCCATTAGCTAATAGTATTCAATCCATGGCTTCATTCTCCTTCCGATTACTTTGTTACGTCAAGTCGTACAGGCTATTTCTATCCATATACGAAACAACGCACTTGCAGCTAATGTCTTTAATTGGTGCCTGTTCTTTTATTGTAGCTCCTGAGCTTGAGCGCCAACCTCACCTTGCTTGTATGCACCACTTCACCTATGACTTTTGTTCCTGATATTTACACGCATCGCATTTCTACAGGATTGTTGTTCATTGTACCGACTGTACAACTTTTTCGCTAATGACTATCTTCTATACACTTCACATTATTGGTTACGTTTTGCACACCAGTGTAATTCCTTCACGAATTTCTCCTTACTTTTTCGCGACCATATTCAGCTGAATATCGCCATGTAAACAAGGGCAAACTGTCGTGAGCGTTTCCGGTTCCTGTGTTTAACTTTTTATGAACACCTGCAACTAACTTATTTATAACTGAATTAAACGTTAAATGCCCTAATATGAAAACTTTATAAAGTTCCAGAATGAACAATAGTTGCAAACAAAATTGATCAAATAATTTCTTTTGATTTTCTGAATACTTTTGTAAGGAATATTTCGATATATTTTAACCTTAATATTTTCTTAGACCATGACATTTGTGTAATTCCAGTCGAACAACACCAATATTTCGGTATCCAAGAATCCCTGATTCTAATGAGACAACGACTGGACTCAATTTATATTAAGTTTCCGTCACATGAATTCCTCAACCCTTAACGAAATAAAGTACTTCGCCAAGAAATATTATGCTGGCTGATGAGAATTTCTTAAGATGTTCGTTTGAATCGCGTAGAGTTTCAAATGTTTTAAAATACCTAGTCCTCATGCCCACAATGTTGTAAAAGTTCATTTATTTTGATGAAAGATTTGAATTTTTCAACTCTGATTCTTCAGCTTAGAACGTATCAGTAGTGATCAAAACAAGTTAGTTCAATTTTCTACATCCTTGCTTTTAAATATTCTTCCTTTCTTTTCTTTGTAGTTGTTGAGTTTCCAAATTTTAACGGTCATGATATCGGTAAAAGTTGTTTTTAACGTGAGTCGCATTCGAGCCCATTTGAGATCCGCCGCGTAACAGGGCCGATTGTAAAGAGGTGATGCCTCATGCAGCGATTACAGTTTCCCTGTCGAGCAATTTGGACACCTCATAAGATTAGATGCTAAAATGGGAATGGTGTATCAAGCCAACTCTATTTCTTTAATTATTTTTAAGTATGAATAGTTAATTGAGATTCCTCTCAATGTATATAGACTATAAACATTTAATCTTAATCAAATTAACCATATTTCATATATACGCTAACGGTGCATTAAATTTAGATTTAAATAGAATTTATTTGAATACATTCTCGTGGATCTTTACATTAAGATTAATCATTTATCAATGTGTAAAAGTTGTATTGATGCTGATATTTTAGCAATGTAATTTGAAAACGATTCTTTATCTTTATTTTCTCACAGACATATGAAGTTGCAAAACAAAATCATTGAAACGTATTTGAATAGTTTTATTAACTGTTTGATATTGTGAATTCAACCTGAGGAAAATAATTGTTTTATTGTTGATTTATGGATAAAACAGTGGTTTTATTTAGCCTTTGGAAATATTTTCTCGCATTTGATTTGAGCAAAGATTATGAACATAAAATTTCTAAACCTTATAAGGAGGCTGGACACGAGTTCTATTCCGAAGATTAAGGACATGACAAAGTAGAAATCAATATCAGAGAGTAATATTACAATTCAGAAAGTGAAATCAGTATTTCGTAGCATGCTCGTTTATCTCTAAAATGTAGTGCATTAATTTTCTTTGTATTTAAAATCGAATGAAGAAATATGAAGTTTCGAATTTTAAAATAAGAATTATTCCACTTAAGTTTTTAACTGTTCCTTTCAGTAACTGTTTAACAATTCTACAGACGATGTCATTTGAAATGAAACATATAAAGTTTTGATCTTAAACTAAAGATACAGTATCAAAGATTCTTTCATTTATTTTCATACCTTCACTATAACATACATCCAAAACAATCTTCAACGAAATTAACCAATCGGGTTCAATATAATGTTCAGGTATCTATCTTTAGTTTATATGCTAATCACATTATGGGATGCTTTCTAGATAGTATGGTTTTCTAATCATCAATTTCGAATTATTGTTATGTTCTGATAGTACATCGGTTTACTACCTTATTGGTGGTAAAACCTTAATTGTAAAATCTGGCTTTTATTTTACAAATCCAAAAATCGTCTTCTACACGAAACTCCGTCAATCCAAAACACTGCCACTTTGTGCTATTGATGTTTTTATTTTTATTCATAAACCAATATGAATATTTAAATAAGTGATTTAATTATTTAAAGAATATTGTGATCATTTAGAAAAGAACACTAATTTCCTGATTATGTAATTACTATGCTGATATTTTGATAATGATAATTTCTCGTCTTCTTTCAACGTAGATTAAAATGTTACGACGTCAGGTAAATCAAACGCGTTATGTAGGTATTTTGGGACTGTTTTGAATTATGTATATTTGATTCTGAAGAAAGAAGAAAAGAATTTCAATAAGCTTTTGAATTTTTATGTAATTTTATGTACAAAGAATTTTCTGAAACTTCGGTTGCTTTCATAGAAATTCCTTTCTGGTCCCTTTTACAATCTGTTTTTCTGAATTTCAACAGGTGTGAGTGAATAATGTACTCTGATCGTTAATTTAACCAACTTCCCATCGTTGAGCTTGAAATATTGGGAATCGTCTGTACTCGCCTAACAATGCAATATTTAGATGTTTGGTGAGCAAGTTTTAACTTTCTAATATTTCAATAATTTCCAATAAGTCAAATATTCTTTCCTCGGCGCTTTGTAGATTGAGGAGAAATTTCACTTTTCCTCTGGGAGCACCGGGCACTCCCACAAGCCACAAGCGAAGTATCATCAGCCTTTTGTACTCACAAAGGGGAGCACATCTCCCTTTACTGTCTCCGAGATTGGCAAGGGTTGTTGACTTTGCTGCAATCGCCCGCAAGAAAGAAAATGCAATATTTGGCGCCGTGTCTTACTCACAATAATTTCAGTCTCTGTTCCATTCTTTAATAGAATGACTTGCAAACTTTCAAAAGCATTTTTGATTTTATGAGTATTAAATTTTTACTACTCACAAATGTCTCTTTTAAGTAAATTTAAAGTTAAAAATAACTAACAGTTTAACTTACACATTTGGCTAATTTTCTGTAACTTTGCTACCATAAAACGTAGTTAAAAACTTTGGTTTTTATATCGAGAATTATTTCTTTTATAGTAGTCGGAGTAGCCAGTTGTTAACGGTCGTCCTGTAGGTTAAAAGTTGTTTCAACGAGTCGCATCTGAGTTTGAGTTTTTAAGGCCCGCCTGTAGCCGAGCCGAGGTAAAAGATGATGACCTCATATGGATGCTACTTCAATGTCGAGCAATATGAAAACTCGTTAAAATTTAGATGCTAAAAAGGAATGGTATATCCCACACTTTCTCTAATTAAATATTTTTATGTTTGTATATTGCACCATATAAATGTGAATAGATTGTAAATAAATATTTAATTTTAATCACATGGGAATCTATCTTTTACACATGTTAGTTTTGTATTAAATGTAGATTTAGAATACCATCTATTTCGAATACATTCAAGTGATTCTCTTGCAATCAGATTAATATTCATTTATAAATGCTGAAAGATGTATATGATGATATTTAGCGATGATATTTGAAAACGATATTTCGTTCTTCACTGATAGATTAATATGAAGTTGCGCAATGAGATGAAATGGAAACGTGTTTTGAAGAGTTTTACGAACTGTTTGTAGAATTCAATCTGATGCAGTGATAAATGAGAAGAAGTGCTTTATTAGCCTTTGAAATTTAAGTATTTGATTTAACAAAGATTGCGAACATTAAAATTTCTAACGTTATTAATAATACTGTGTACTGATGTAGATTAAAATGGACATTGTTATATCAAATACAATTGAAATGTGTTTCGTAGGGTATTTTTGGATCATTTCATTACGTATATATTTATTTCAAGTAAGGATGGGTATTTTTAAATCTTTTGAATCCTTTTGCGTGTTTAATGTGTGCCAAGAATAAACGAATATTAAAATTTCAGTGATCTCATAGATTGTGGAGTAGGAACTGTATGAAATCTCGTTACAAAATAGAAGATTCAAAGTTTAATTCTGCAGAAACACCCTTAGAACAATCGTAAAGTCTTCCGAAAACAAGTTGCTTTTGCTTAAGTCTCTGCAAAAGATTTAAATGCACATTAATGTTGACGTATTGATATTAAATTAAGCATTATGAGTAGTTTTGATGTTTAAAATTTATATTCCACTATATTTTTAATGTACCATTTCATGAGTGTAGCTAGATAGATCATGCTGTTTATTATTAATTCATTGAACTATGTTCTTAAATGCAATACCAATCCTAATGTATTCCATTATAATCTTCAATGAATTGATATCACAGCCAATCCCTAAATTGATTCCACATATATTATATACATAGCAATTAACGACTTTCGTGTAATGGCCTCATTAAACCTTCAAAATTATAACGTTATATCCTCAATTTATTATCTTCGTTGTGGTATACATATAATATTTTACTAAAAATTGTAACATTATTGTGACAAATATTAAACTGTATAAGGCACAAAATTTTAGTTAAGTATCCAGGTGTTATTTAATCCATATGATATTTTGCAGTTTTGGAGGGTGCTTGAATTAAATGTATGTGTTTAAATAAATGATTTAATTAATAAAATAATATTCACAATTATTTAGATACGAAGAAAATTACTAAATAATAAAAATGAATTATTATTTCGAAAATGAAATTTCGCTAACTCATGCCACGAATGCCAATAAGTTTGTATACCCAATAGTCTTCTGTCGTTATAAAATTCTTATTTTATCTGTTAATGCAATATATTCAGTAACAAACAAGCACTACTTGACATCGGAACATAAAATGAGTAAATTTAAACTAAAAGGTGAAAACCCAATTTTATAAAATTAAATGAATTAAATTTTGATTTATATCATTTATAGAAATACTAGCAACACAGAAAAGAGTACACGGGCGAGCAAACTTGGGCAATAGGGTTTTTAATACCATAATTGACTGAGACATACCAAAATGAGAGACAATATTTTAAAATTAAATGATGACGAAAGCATAGTGCTTCAAAATGAATACAATGCAAATGTATGGAATCAAACAAAAGAAATTACTTTATTGAACTTTATCAAGTTACACAAATGTTTGGTCCAATAAGAAGAACAATTATGATTGCCTCGTAGCATGGGGTGCCCTCCCCTTACTACAATGGCTGTTTCAAGTGCTGCCCTCCTATTTTCAGCATGACTGTCCAACAGTTCTGGAGAGGTAAAAGAACTAATTCTCAATCAGCATCAATTTCAGAATTTGTGTGGTCCCCGAGTATGTAATAGTCCTGAAGTCTTCAAAACATTACGAGCATGTTTTAAGGATTTAAATCATGGAGAACGCTGGCCAATCCACTGAGTGAAGCTCACCTTCAGCGTTTTCATGAACTTTAGCTGTCAGATGTGACCGTCATCCATAAAAATGAATTCTGGTCCAATAAGCATTTCGAACAGACGCACATGGGGAAGGATCACCTCCTACAACAGCCATTCTTTGCTGTCAAATTGTGAGCCCAGTCCGCCCATTCATCATAACACTCTAGGACACCATTCTGACCATCGTAACAGCCTCTTTCCTTGATATTAATGGGATGAACTCTGCCCGACTATCCAAATCAACTGGCGTTGAGAATCACTGTGGCATTGAATCGACTCTCATTCAAAGCAGGACTCGACCCATTGATGACAGGCTTTGTGCTCACATCCTTTCATAAACGATGCCACCGATATCCAACCAAAGTCATAAAACGTTCAGGTTTCGTCGAAGGAATAGGCTAACTTTTGGAAATTCATATTCACGACGACACTTGTCGCCCTGCTTACGGGCCACAATTGCTGATATGACGCTTGCTGAATGGTATCGGGCTTCTGCTTACAAGATGATATCGGTCATCCACTGCAGTTGTGTTCTTGGGAGACCATCGTCTTCTAATAGCCGTTACTACGGTTTGGGAGGCTTTCCAAGCGTACGAAAAGATATCTTTGTTCATTCCGGAACTCTTCTCATAGCTGCAATACGGTCACACTTCGCACTTTGCAGCTTCTTCTGACTATTCTTTTCACACGAAGCTGTCCAGTAATTTTCAAGCCATACTCCACAGCATTTGTTTTGTTATGAATGTCTTTAACTGCGCCTTCCTTCTTCTTATTATCGCTATCTTGAGCTGCACAAACCGAACGACATTTGTTTGGCATTCCCGTATGACGTTTTCTTCTGATATTTGCAATCACATAACCTTTCATTTAATTGCGTTTTCACTGTACTCTATCACAATCATTTCTTGCAATTTCACTATTTGCTTGAAATTTACATTGTTGCTTATGTATTCTTCCCAGTGTATTTCTTCCACATCTCTACTATCTTTAAGATTAGAGCATATTTTCGAATATCAATTGAACAAGGACAGAATGAAATTCGTGAGCTTTTTAATTTTGCGTTTGATTCTTACAGCTCAACATCTGCATTTTCTGATGATTTAACCCTCAGCTGGCGATGAGGACGCTGTCTAGAACTCCTCCCATCTTCCCACAGTGGGAAAGCACTGCACATGATTCCGCGGCCACTATTTTCGTTACAATAAGGAACAATGGAAGCAGCTACAAAAGATAAGGGCATGCTTCCTTTATAACTGTAAATAACCATTCACGTTCTATCCAAGGAATCAATCACTAAAATCAACATTTGTAAAATTCCGCTAACAAAATTAGTCACATGTAAAACACTCATTTTTAACTTGTTTATAAATGTTATTTATCACGTTGGAAAATAAGGTTTGTTTTAATAAATATGTTATTATTATTATATTCACTGATAAATTACAAGGAAACTAATGGTATATATTATAGTTACCTAAATCGGTCAACTGGTCCTTCACAAAATCACGCAAATTGTTTCGATCGTTTCATGGCTTCAAGCCAAACAGGAATGACTGAGATGTTTAAAAATTTATTTTCTTAATACCTCTTAGTAAACCCATACTTTCTTGTGTACGAAAATTTATATATATTTGACCCTCGGTCATCTTCGAAAATTAAAGTTCAGAATTTAAACTCGGGTCCTGATAAAAAGATATTGCATTATTGATTCAAAGGCGGAATCATCATTGCATCTCGTAAAGGGGTTTTCTCCTATGATGGTTACAATGATAGTGCACAGGCCACTTTCATAAAATAAATCAATACGTAACCAAATTTTTACCAGTTTGTACACAGCGCATATATATACGCAATGTTGTCATGGAATTTGAAAATAGATAAGTTTACTCTTTGATAAAATGCTATATTATATGCAAATAACAATAGGAAAAGAAATATTATTTTAGATCTTGTGTTTATCGTACAGAAATTCATCTTCAGAAGAGATTGGGAGTTCGTACAAATCAAAGGATGCTGTTCTCGCCTGAACATGCTATATATGGACCGAATTAGAAATTGCACTTATTCATAAGGATCAGCCTTAATAAAACAAGATAGTATAGAAGGATTAATTTCAGATCTTTCCTACAGTCTAAGAAACGGTTGCCAGTTGTTAAGACACACTAAGTTCACAAGAAATATTGAATGATTGTGTGGTCGGTTAGAATATTTTAATCTCAAACATGTGCATCAAAACCGTGGTGTAATCCTTTAGCAACATATACATAAGAGACAGAGACCAGGAGACTAATAAAGGAAATTTTACAGCATTTAAAATTATTTTTAAATAATCGTTTTTCAAAGAAATTGCCATAGCCAAAATTGCTAGTTTATGAACACTTCATTTGATATCAAGAAAAAGTAAGGATAACTCTAAAAATTTAAAAGATAAAACTGTTATACATGGATTTTCGACATGAAAATAATAAATCATACCCTATGTTGCGCTGAATCATCCATTTTATGAGATGTTTATGAGACCTGATTAAAAACAACAACAAATGAAATCGATGCTTCGAATTGGTGCTTGAGCAAAAGCGATATGAGATTCTTTCACCAAAACGAAAATAATAATAATAATAGCAATTTTATAAACTCCTATAACAATTCATTCTTCCCACATTACTTTTAACACACAAGAATTGTCGACAACAGAAATACTGTGTAATTTTACAATCATTTGGACAAGAGCCGAAGGCTATATGATCCAATACACGAATTTCCTTACTATGAGAACATTGTGATCCGATAGATTTAACGGGAATTAAATCTTTCCAACGAGTCTTTAGTGGAATCGAGTTTCGTACCGAAGACATGATGGAAGCAATAATGAGCACAAATTCGCACCCCTTACCGTTTGAATGCAACCGCGTAGTGGCTTATCAGTGCTTGTATCTCTTGTGATATCCAATCTTCCAACCTTCCAAACGATTTTATCTATCAAAAAGCACAAATTTATTTACTCTTTAATATTTTACTTATGAAGACATACCTACGGTTGCGGAGGCAGCATCCAGTCGATAAATAAGTACACTACAATCTAATATACGAAAAGTCTTATGTGACGTATTAAAATAAAAACTATTCATCTACTTCTTTTAATATTCGATGTGACTAAAAATAAACGATCAAAACGAAAGAAAGGAATACACGACGAAAATAGTTCTGCTTGTGTAAATAATAATTATATCACGAACAACTACAAGCGGTGTTGTTATTTCAATATCTAAAATATATCTTTCTCAATATCAAGACACTTCGACAACGATGGAAATGATGATTAAGTAAAAGAGTTTGCAGTTTTTCTAGTGGTAATTCTTTGAACGAAATAAATCTATTTTCACTGTTTTAACTAATATTGTAATTGGAAAACTAAGGAATCTTATTGCCGATATTTACTGGTGTATCGCAATTTTTGTCTCATTTTGGTTAACATTACAGAGACAAATTACTATTATATAATAGTGTGAATTTTAGACTGTTGTATAAAGATCATTGTATTACAACTGCCATCAGATGTCCACATTGGAGAAATAAAGAGACAAAAATAAAGAATTTGGTTACCATCTCAGGTTTCGTCCTAGTCTCTCTCACTTGAATAAAGCTCAAATTTACGAAGTCCATCACCAATAGCCTTCGTATTAATTATCATTATGTCGTTAATAAACAATCAATCAATCGAAAAAGTATATTTAATATTTAAAAAAAGACATCTATTTATAAGCATAGAAAGGAATATATATGTAAATCACTCTTTTTCATGTCACATATGTAAGCTGTCTGCCTATATTTATATTCTATTCCATAAATTTTGTACCATAGGCATTTTCTTGGATGTAAAGAGAGCTTTCGACATTATGTGGCATGACGGTCTGTTGTACAAAATGATCAATCTAAACTTCCTAACTTACCTCATCAAAATTATTCATAGCTTCCTGCAAAATAGATCTTTCAGAGTAAAAATTAAAGATTGTTTTTTTAATAATAGTACTGTGGCAACGGGCTCTCCACAGGGGTCAATTTTAAATCTCCTATTGTACAATATTTTCACTTCAGTCTTTCCACACCACTCCACAGTCAATGTATGCCTCTTTGCCGAAGACTCTGTCGTACTTGCACAAGGAACAAACCTCAAATATACTATTAAAGTTCTAAAAAAGTACCTCGACACTCTCGAACTTTGACTGGAGGATCGCAATAAATGTCAACAAAACTCAAGCCATTATCTTCAGGAGATACTGAAAAATTGACCCTACCATGAATTTAAACCTTTTCGAAGAAGAGATCAACTGGGTTTCTGCTGTATGCTATCTGGGACTCCAAATAGACTCCAAACTAACTTGCAAACTGCATATAAGATATCTTTCCAAAATCTTTTGGACCAAAGATAATCCATGCATTTCACTCATTTTCAGAAACTCACCTCTTTCCCTAAAAACAAAGTGCTACTGTATAAACAAGTTCTTCCCCCAATCATCACTTATGCCGCCTCCGTTTAGGGGTCGGCCGCTACAACCCATATGAAAAAAGTGCAAGTAATACAAAATAAGATCCTGAGAATTATGACAAATTCCCCCTGGTACATCAGAAAATCAGTTATTCATAACGGTTTAATATTGATTCCATTGAATACTACATTACCAAGCTGCCGCGAAATGTTTTCACTTCCATCTTAAATCACAACAATGAAATTATCAGAGCTCAAAAGATTTTTACCAATCCTCATTCAAAATTCAATTTCACCTACAAGACAACCAAATGGTCTCTTCCCTTAAAACCTCCATAGTGATTCTCATTGTTTGTGTAATAATACTTCAGTTCTCGTAAGGATTATAGCATCTCCATTTGTTTTTCATATTGGTTACATCTAACCACATTGTGTTAATACTGAATGGTATCACGGGTACTCCTCTGATCTATTTTTCTTCATTCATTAACTCCAACTACTTCATGTCGCCGAGCGGCGCCATCTGCTGAACTTTTCATTCACCACTTATTCCTACATTCTGAGCAAAACGATGACTCCCTGACGCTAATCAACCATCCTATGTATGTATATTCTCTTTTCTCTGTCTGTGTGTTAAGTCACACTACTACGGACGGTTCTTTGGTTATGGATGGACAGTTTTATAAGAAATAATTAGCTACAAATATTGCTCAGAATTGGAAGTATTATAATAGGGATTGAATAAACCTCTTGAACTGATTAAATTTAAACGAATTCCATTTAACATTTCGTTAAGTAGAATTCGTTTATATTTATTCCGTTATTTCATTTAAACGACAATATTATACTAAACAAGACGTGTCATATATAAATATATAGCCAGGAGTGCTTCATCGATGAAATTAGAAATACTAAGCGATATTTTTCCCGTTGATAAATGATTGAATTCAGGTTATAGTTGAAGTTACAAATCATCAAACACGGAGCTATCTTAATCAATAGCCCAACAGAATTTACGCGTTTCGATGGAAATCATTACAGTAACAAGTTTAAAAAAGCTGAGTTTCTGGAGTTTTATGTCTATATGTAATAACTTTACTTTTTTCGATAAGGGAACTCTTTACAATTTTATGTTATAAGGTGATTTTAAAAGTTTGTTAGTATTTTTTCGTGTACGTTCGTTATTCAAATTTACACCAATGATCTTTAAGCTCCAAATTTATTCATAATTCTTCGGAGATACTTCCGAGAAAAAAAAATTTCAAATTCCTTTTTTTGTCATATTTTAGGAATGGCCCCATTTCTTTTCTTTTCCAGCGAATTCTTAATTTATTGATTTTTTTTTATTAGCATCACACTAGAAGGAAAGCGAAGGTTTTTAGCGACGGACGTCACAATTTTGAAGCAAGGTCAAGTGGCATGGGCAACACCTGAGCAGGAATCTCCATCTACTATTTTTCTCACTACACCAAAGGGAGGACTTTGAGATGCGGAAGATCTTACGTGTATCAATCCCGGTTAAATGGCTGGTCTTTAGGGGCCTTAAAAGTTTAAAAAAAATATGTCGAATTTAAAAAAAAGTGAAAAATATCTATTGTTTGTTCGACGACAAATCTAAAGATTTTTTTAATGAAAGGAAGAAAAAGTGTGTAAATATAACAGGTCAATTGAACGGTCCCCGGCCTACCATAGTAAAACACATTTTTTTGGCAAAATTAGTTTTTTTTATTCAACATAATTCAGAGGGTGATACACTGATTATAGCGACCCTCCAACTTTCCGATACCATTTTTGTAGTACGATTTGTCCTTTGCTTCAAAATAGGCCTCAGTTTCGGCGATCACCTCTTCATTCGACGAAAATTTCCTCCCAGCGAGCATTCTTTTGAGATCAGGAAATAGTCGCTGGGGGCCAGATCTGAAGAATATGGTGGATGAGGAAGCGATTCGAAGCCCAATGCATGGATTTTCGCCATCGTTTTCATTGACTTGTGACACGGTGCATTGTCTTGGTGAAGCAGCACTTTCTTTTTCTTCAAATGCGGCCGTTTTTCGGCGATTTCATCCTTCAAACGGTCCAATAACGCTATGTAATAGTCGCTGTTGATGGTCCTTCCTTTTTCAAGGCAGTCAATAAAACTTATTCCATGCGCATCCCAAAATACAGACGCCATAACCTTGCCAGCCGACTGTTGCGTTTACCCACGCTTTGGAGCGGGTTCATCGTGTGCAGTCCACTCGGATGACTGTCGATTGGACTTCGGAGTGAAATGATGGAGCCACGTTTCATCCATTGTCACATATCGACGCAAAAACTCGGGTTTATTACTCTTGATCATCTTCAAACACTGCTCCGATTCATCAACTCGTCGTAGTTTTTGGTCAAAAGTGAGCTCGCGCGGCACCCACTTTGCACAGAGCTTTCTCATACCCAAATATTCGAGAATGATATGATGTACACGTTCAGTTGATATCTTTAGAGTGTCTGCTAATTCATTCAATTTCAATTTACGGTCATTCAAAATCATTTTGTGGATTTTTTTTAATGTTTCGTCGGTAACAACCTCTTTTGGGCGTCCACCATCTTCGGTGCACATTTCACCACGTCTAAACTTAGCATACCAATCCTTGATGGTTGATTTTTCTTGGGCAGTGTCCGGAAACTTGGCATCAAGCCAAGTTTTTGCTTCAACTGTATTTTTTCCCTTCAAAAAGCAATATTTTATCAACACGCGAAATTCCTTTTTATCCATTTTTTTCACAATAACAAAAGTTCCTTCACTCAAAATGCTGTAATTCACAAACTAATGATCCGACAGCTGTTAAATTTATGCACGCATCTTTTGAGGGTTAGGGCTAACTAAAACATATATATGAATTTAATTCTAGTAGCGCCATCTATGTGTCAGGCCGGGGACTTTTCAATTGACCTGTTACAAATGTGGCGAACCACAACAATCCTCGAATGACCGACACTCATAAAATTAATCGATATGTGTTGTTGGTTTGCATTTCGAAAAGAATTTTTAAAATTCGCTTTAAAATTTTATAAAATTTATTGCCTGAATGACTGATAAAATTTTCACTGCTCATATTTCCTGAGCAAAAACGGTCGCATGACGTCATTGTTTATTTTACTTCTAGCTATTCACGAAACTTTTTAAAAATGTTATGTACAATTTTTAGTTCAATGAACGAAAATCGAACTTTCCGGGGATTATTAATTTTCTAAATTCATAATTTTAGGCAATATGATTCCGATTTGGTATCGAAAGTATCATTTTTTAATGATATGCGACATCAATTAATCTTCCTACTCTGAAACAACATTTTTAACAAAGCCTCCAAAAAAAGGAACAACAACACTTCTGATATTATGTGTGATAGTACTTTTTATTTAAAATAGCTTTACATTATTTCTAAAATATCAGAATCTCGACATATTTTTTTCAATTCTTATGCAACGTAGTTTATTTTTTTCAATTATTTTCCACAGCTCCGTAAAACGTTTAAACGGGTATAGTGGTTTAAACATCACCCTTATAAATTTTGAATCGTGTTCAATTACTAGAATCATGATTTGATGGATCTGTAATTATAATTACTTTTTTTTAGAATCAAATACAATTTTAATTTAATTTCTCGCAGTTACGTTTGTTTGTTTTGTAATAATTTTCCTTTCATGTATTTGAAAGGAAATTTTAAAAAATAATTTTTTTTGTTTCTATATTTATATGTTTGGTTTTGCTATGTTATCCGCTGAATCATTCCTTTCTGGTAAGCTAACTTGCTTGTAACGTAAAATTATTTGGTCCATTATTTTGAATTTTTTTTTTTTTTTTTTTTTTTTTTTTTTTTTTTTGATTTTGAATGCAATTGAATTTCCCACTACTAAACAATGTTTTCAATGAAAAGTATCGAAGTTTTACTGCGGCATGTTTGATACCTATAATATTCTTTTTAAAACTTTAATCATTATCCAAATCCCTAAATTAAATGTCCACGAAGTATTTTTTTTAATGCATGTACTACGTACCCCACATTTGCTACTGTCACCAGTAAATTTCTCTCTCTAACTCAAAGATGCATCCTTGCTGGCATGCTCGTACAAACTTTTTAAATATTTTGCAGAGGCTTTCTTCAACAAAAACGTGAGATTTTTAAACGCCTTAAAAACTAGACTGAAAGAGACGACTCCTTTAGTTTGTTTGGTAGACACAGCAAAAAGCCACCGATGATCTATTCCACTGATCGAGGGTTCGAAATACAACCCACATCCAAGGTCAACTACTTTCTTCCTCTCCACTGGGTGAAACGTTCTCACCTCCGAAGTATTGACTAGGAACTTGAACACTAGATGGCAGCACTGCTCAAAACTACTGATTGTATATGCCTCCTACACAAAATATTGGCATCTGTGTGTCTAACTAAGACAAACGCTCATAATTCATAACTAATGATATTACAGCTGCTGCGCACGTTTCACCGAGACCCGTCACTCATCTAAGGACAGCTGATGACGTAAAATAGAAACTGTTCCAAGCAAAACTCAGTACAACTGGTAAGGGATGTCTATCAATTGTCATAATGGCTGGATAAGTGACCTTTTCTATAAATATCAGTGTTTCTCTTCGTATCATCAGAACGATACTGGTGGAGGAGTATGCAGCGACTCTCTTCAACAACAACGCCCTAAGTTAAAGCGAGAATGACGTCATTTTCAGTCTGCTTGGTAAGGTCACAGCTATAAGAGCCCAATCAACTTTTCCTCGGACCCACTGATCCAGGGTTCGAAACGCCTCTGGCAACCAAGATCAATTACTCTCTTCTCCCCCCCCTAGGGTAAAACTGACTCAACGCCGAAATACCTTGTATCATCTAATCTCTAAGAAATCATTTAAATTGTTTCTCTCTCTTTTACATCGAAACAGTTTCAAAAACTCTTATGTAAGACTTATAAACAACAATCTTTTAATTAAAGTTCTGGGGTAATGTGAAAACCAAGGTATCTTACTTACACACAGAGAGAGAAAGAAAGAGAATAACATCAGAATATAGGTCAGAGAACAAAAGGTGGAAGTACTGTTAGCAAATTTCGACCGATTCGTTCTTCCATAGGAAGTTAACTTTGATACAGTGATTTAATAACCTAAGCTGGCATTTATAATTCTCTGCATCATCAACAACAACTTTCAAACCCTGCCAAAAAAAGTATATGGGATCTCAACAGATTTAACGTGCATTATTCTAGCTAAACGAAGGGATTTTAATGGCATGAGGATTCAAACCTACGACTCGACAGAAACCACGCCGTCCTCGAGTTCGCTTCCATGTCAACTAGAGTATCGTGGCCACATCTAATGTACAAAGTTTTCGCACATTTCAGGAAAACCTCTAAACTAGTACTTCGCAGAATCCTTTACCAACCACACTCAGGGCTTAATTTTCTTAGTACTTATCTGGTGATTGTAGAGAATTCTGACGCTAGTGTCGTTTTGTTGTTTCGAATATTTCCACCCAGGATCGCCACACATGAGTTTAAACTGGATACACCTGATAGACAAAAAAATATAGTGATAAATAAATGAAATAAAATATTGTAGTGTTCTTATGTTTCGCATTTCAGAGTTTCACTTCACATGGGGATGCCTAAATACAAGGCAGCTATCGAGTCCGACATCCAATTTTTAAAAATATAAATTCATTGGGGTTCTTATATTATATAGAATTTTCAGTTTGATTCGTTTTAGAATGGGGAGAGCGTTCAATTAGGGAAAGAGAAAATATTAAGATTAAAATGACATGTTACTTGATGTAAAATATATCAAGGTTGCATAGTGAGTGGCGATTTAGTTGTTTAAGCGCCTTCTACCCTCTTTTTATCTCAAAGTTCATATTTTCCATATGCAAAGTTTATTAATATAAGTTCTAGATGCACATTAGCATATGTAGATTTACTGCAAATATTCTAAAAGGAGTTGGTGCGCAAAAATATATTAATTATGGTAATGAACGTAATGAACTCATGAAATAACCCTTACTTTCAACGACGTGGAATTTATTCAGTGAAGGCTGAGCAGAAAGTTATTTCCACCGTAAGCTTACTCCCTAATTTAGATCAATGCAATACAAATTATTAAGCTTAGATTAATAACAGTGTAGGACACCAATTGGATCTAATTGCATGAAAAATTTCGAAATCAAAACAAATCTCTATATGTATCGTATATTGGTTTGTGCTCCAACTAGCAAATCCTTTGAGGAAACTCCAATTTTGGAAAATTTTATTATATGTAAAGAAACTGGAAAAAATTGGGTTATTCAGGAAAGGTTTCTTGGGTAAAAGGACAAGTATTAACTTGAAGTCAGGTGGGAAGTCACAAGGAAACTGAATATACACAATATGTAAATTACCCATCTACTATAAAAAATTTAACTTCAGTATCCAAAAAAATGCAAACTATATTCCTATATAAACAGTTTGATAATAATGAAATATTTGAAATAAAATGATTAAATGAAAGTAAGAAAAAACTTGAATGATACAATATTTTGTTGCAAGTCGAAGAATAATGTGATGATGATGATGAGAATTAAACATTATATTTAAGAATTTTTCCAAATCGCATAACCGTTAATAATAGTTACCTGAGTGAAAGTCTCGCTCCCTTTAAACACGTTTCTGTGGGGGGGGGAGTCTGTCCTGTATAATTATTGTACTTATAATTTTTAATGAATTATTTAAGTTCGATAGGTACTTCAATTCATTGAACAGGGTACGATAAAGAATTTTCAATTCATTTTTATTTTTTAGGTTTCATTTTTAATGGGTTTTCCTTAACTGGCATTTTACGTATGTGTCTAAACTTTGAAAACATTTTTCTCACATTATAAAGCGCTCAATTGTGATAAAATTTTCTATACACGATTGTTTCGGATGACAATACGATAATTTAATTATAATTAATAAAAATTAATTCATTAAAACTAATTACATATATGGGATTAAACTTTACTCCAAGTTTCTCGCCAAGTCGCCAAATTCAATGCTAAATGCATTGCTTTGAGCTAAAATCTTATACATGTATTGTGATATATTTTATATTTTAAAGAAAGTGATTTGAATTTAGTGATTGAAAAACATTTTATCAATATTCCTTAATAAGTTATATATTTTAAATATTTAAAGTTGTTACAAAGAAATAAAAATATGCTATTAGCAATACCACATCATGTTTTTGTTTTTAGAAAATTTTGCGGGAAACGAAAAACTTAACTTTAATTCATCGATTTTACTTATATAGCATTAAAATTTCTTTAATAGATAGTTATTAAACTATTATTATTATTAAATAGCATTCACTAATTTTAAATCACTTTAACTGTGCTGCATCCATTTTACCAGGGTATTGAAATAGTAAAATTCAGGTTCAACTCAGATGGGAGATTTAGACCCAATTCGGGTTCTGTGCTCTAAGAAATCTTCAATATGAACAAAGAGGAGAGAATTTGGTTCGAAGATGTAAAAACGAACATTGAAAAGTTGTTCTTGTAAAAATTGTGTGCATAATTTATGTCTGAAAAAATGTGTCGAAATAAACTTGATGTCCAGGAAACAAGTCGTTTTTATTAATAATCTGTAATACAGTACAGTATGTAGTTTAGACGATAAATTTAATAAATGTCAAGTAATAAAGTAAACCGTTAAAACCAATTATTGAATAAATTAATTTAGATCCAACATTTCCTGTCGTTCTTAAAATTTAAGGTATAAAAAATTATGTTACACAAAAGAAAAATTGAAAGTAAATCCATGTTCAAAAAACTCATTTTTAACCGCTTTTATTTTCTTTTATTCCAGTTAATTCTTGTAGCACAGGGTTGTTTGAAGGAATTAAACGAAAAGGAACAGGGCAAATGTTAAAGAGAATGGACTTAAAAGGTTCGTAATTTTGTAGAGCTTTTGAGTAATTTTCACTAGAAACTAATCCTAAAGATCATTAATATTGGCTTTCAGAAATTAAAATGTGTATTTAAATATTCACGGTGAATCATGAATTTTTAAAAGATTACAAAGTAGCATTGAAAGTTCAATAAAACGATTTTTTTTTTTTTTTTTCATATTCAGAATTTGTGGTGATAGAAGATTTTGAAATTTGTTGAAATGGATTTTCTGTTTTTTTCGATTCAAAGTAGGCTACCACCAAGAACGTAATGAAACTGAAAGTAATTTTAAGAAGTTTTTTTCCTCTCCATTGTATTGCTATTTAAGGTAGTTAGTGGAGAGGAATTAAATGTTTAGAATAAATTTATTCTAAAATGCATGGTTTATCCAGCTAATAATCTTTAAAGACTTATTGAATATTAATTAATTAGCAAGTATTCTTACTTTCTTACGCATTTTTAACTTTCTTATTTACTCAATATTAAAAAATTCGAACACAAAATTACAGCAAACTAAATTATAGGATACAAACAAAATTAAAGTGCTTATTCGAACATTTGAAGTAATTTTATGCGTAGTAGCCACGAGTGATCTTCAGAAATGTCTTCCGTAAAATTATTCACGGAACGTTTTTATGCTTTGTCACTAGATTATTATTCAAATGTAACCAGTGTGCACAATCTTCAGGATGAGGAATTGCACTATCCTTTATTTTTCGAATTGATAAAATACCTTAAAAAATTCAGAGGGTTTGTATGTGCCTTGCTTTATTTAATCCGTTTTCAAACCGAAATACTTAATAACACATTACAAGGCTACAAAACACTCATGTTTCCGGGAGTATCTGAAAATCCTCTGAAAAATGTGAATTATGCAAAAATATATTTTATGTTTAGATATCTGCCGTTAACGTACATACATTCGATTACAGTTATGATTTTAGGTTGTAGAGTAGCTAGCACGACATTTTTACAATATGGAGCGTGCGCCCTATTACACTGTTGTAGATTATTGAGTTTTATTGTATTGTAGCAGATGATTAGAAAAATTAGAGCGAATGTTTAACATGTTTAAAGGAAAATATCCTTTTCAGTACATAGCATCATCATAGTATCAACAAGATATTCTATTCTATAATATTTGTAATTGATACATTAATTTTTAAGTGAAATTTCAAACTATTTATATACATGGATTCATACCTTACTTTCAGAAGTATGACGAAAGCGAAATGTATATTAACCTAAAATGTTCTATTTGTATTAGGCTTTTATATCAGAAGAGGGGTATATGTAGATAAATATAAATGTATATTTAATTTTTGTATAATAACTAAAAACAGTTCTTTAAGCCATGGATATCAATAACTCTTGGATGTCGCTTCATCGGCGTCTCCTCTTTTGTTACAATATGAAAGCTTGTACATATTTTGTTACTCAAAATATGAGTGTCCAAGTGTTCATAAAAAATCCGTGAAATAAACAGCAGTAAAATAAAGGCGGTCTTGTCAACCGAATTGTCACGATGAGAGCTCATCGCCAACTTTGTTTCTTTCTAGTCTTGGCTTTTACTCCTGTTGCCACCAAACACTCGCAGAGAAGTGGAACTGATGCACATTAAATTTGTCGAGGTCCCAAATACATTTTCAGTTCTTAAATATATTTTCAGTGAAATTTTGTTTTGTTTAATACTTGAAAAAATCATATAGTTAAATCATTTTAAATTGATTACATCAATGGTTTTAATTCTTTCGTAAGAATGTGTATTTCATACTGATTATACTTCTATGACATTACTATACAAGATCTATGTTGAACAAGAAATAAGAAAAAAAATTTCAATCTGAACTTATAATTTTTAATAACATCAAATTACTTTATCGAAACTACTTTTAAATAGTCGTTCACACTTACAGTAAGTTACTTTACTTACTTTAACAGACGTATGTTACTTACACATTAACATACGTATTATAAAATGTTGTTTTCCAGTCGAATTTCAGCACAGCTAGAAACAGTCGGGAAGTCTGCAGTGAATGTCAATTTCTATCGATTTCAGCATTTTGTTTCATTGCGTATAAATGTGTTTTGGCCTGATGAGCTTATTTTCATATAAATTGCACTTATTGGGAAAAATATATGAAAAATGACTTTGTTTATTCCATTTTTTGTTATTGAACAGGATTTTAATATTAAAAGGGATCAAAAACTATACCTTAAATGTATAATCAAACTTCATTCACCAAACACATTTTAGAAGGAATTTACTTTCATTTCTTGCTAAGGCCATTAAATTCGTAAATTCTCATATGAATTATCAGATTAGTATATCTTGTAATCATTAAAATGCTAAGATCAAGAAAACGGAAATATATAATGTTAAGGTAATAATTAATGAGGCATTGTAGATATTCATAAAAATCCTTTAATAAGCAATTTTATAGAATAATCAATCACATAAAAGTACGATAATAAACTTTTGTAATAGGCCTAAATCAGCAATGATATTTCTATGAAATCCATTATGAAAAGAGGGTGATGTCTCACTAACTGTATGCAACCATCATATAATTTAACAAATGATTTTTTAGAGAATGTTTATGGCTCTACTAAACAATTTTTATGTTATCAATCCATGCGTAGATTATCAAAACTGAATATTTTTTAAAAAATAAATGATATATTGAAACATTTATAATGAATTAAGAATTTTTTAAATTATTACTTAAAAAGCGTCTGAAGAATTCATATAATTCAGTTATTTGTTTTGAACTCAAAATATAGAGAAGTGCTGTTCGGAGATTGATAAATTTAAGATAAATTTTTCTTTCAAAGTTTGGCTACTTTCAAAATAGTGATTACTTCGAATGTATATGAAGTGTATTATACTTTCCATTGTTCAAAAGTGAAAGAAAGTCACGTGTGTTTCGAAACTATTTATTTAATATTAAAAGTAGTCTTAACAATTGTTTTGTAATAATATCTTCTGTATAATTAAATACTGGAATTCCTTAATCTTCCAAACTCATCTCATGGTCCATATCTCTAGATGGATCTAAAATTTCAATATTCGTTTATTCTTAGCAAACATTAAACACGTAAATTAATTCAAAATTTTTTGAAACGCTTCCCTTCCTTCATCAAATTGAAATTATATACATAATGAAACAGTCCCAAAATACCCTACAAAACACGTTTCATTGTATCTGATGTTGCAATGTCATTTTAATCTACTGTGAAGAAGACGAGAAATTATCATCACCAAAATAGCAGCTGTATGTACAAATTGGAGTATATGTAAAGTGTATATTAATTAGTGTTAATTCTTAATTTGAAATTAATTGTATGTATACAAATTATATTTAATTTTGTGCATTTGAAAAAAAAAAATTAAAGTTTGATTTTATAATTACATAACCAAAGAGTTTAAGTATTCTTCTAAACGATGGCAAATACTCTTTAAACAATTAAATCATTAATTTAAATATTCATATTGATTTATGAATTAAAAAATACAAACCATCATCAATAATTCTTAAAACTTGTAGTGTTTTGAAATGAAAACTTCGTGCCGATAACGAGTTTTAGATTTGTGAAATAAAATTTTTATTTTTTAATTAAAGGTTATTTACCACCAAGTAATATACTAAATCAATGTATATCAGTGACATAACGATAATTTGCAACCAGTGACTAGTTTTGTTTTTTTACTATCATGAAAAGCGTCACCTATGTTGATTGCTTCATATAGACTAAATATATGTATATAAACATTTTATCCGATTTATGATTGGTTGTGATTTATTAGTTTCTTTGAAGAGTATTTTGGGATATATTATGGCTAAGATATGAAACTAATATATATCAAGATCTTCGAGATGATTTATCTTTAATTTAAGATAAAGCATTATATATGTTTGATTTCAAATGACACCAAAGCTCTTTAAATTGCTTACCCAGTTTCTCTTTCTTTTCTGAAAAGGCACAAAGAAAAAATAATAAATATGAATGAATTCTTACTATTTTAAAAATTTGAAATTTCATGTTGTTTATTTGATCTTAAATCGAAAAGAAAATTATTGCGCTTTAAAAATTTTAAGAAATAAGCGGAATTAATGTAATACCCAAAATACTTAATTTTATATCGCAGCAGCCACACGCTTTATTGCGTAGTATTACGCACAGAGTGTTTTATCTACTTTGTCAATATATCGTGAATCTTCTAAATAGAGTTCTCCAGCCTCTCTAAAATGGTTAGAAATTTTAATGTTCATTTAATCTTTGCTCAAATCAAATACGTAAAATATTTCAAAGACTTAATGAAACAGATCTTTTCATTTATTTGCATTAGATTGAAATCTAAAATATAAAACATTCCATAAAACCTCTTTGAAACACGTTTCTTTTCATCTGATTTTGCAATGTTATTTTAATCTGTATTGAAGAACAAGAGAAAGTATAGTTTAAAATAAATATTATTACTAAAATATCAACATCAAACACAATATTTTATGTTTTATAATTAGTGTATCATTCTTTATGGGAAATTCGGAACTATTTAGATTTATGAAAAAACAACATTTTTTTTTTTTTTTTGCTTTTGAGAAGAAACAGAACATGAAAAAATTCGAAACGACTATTTTTTTATGTTTAGTGTTTTAATTACGTTGATCAATGAAACTAAATTTTCGTTCAATTTTTCTTTCTAAATGTTCGGTAATACTATTTAAGGTATCCTTACACCTTCGGAGAAAAATTTTTGAAATATATTGATATTTGCAATCCAAATATATTTCTAATGCTTAAATATAACCTAAAACTATGAAAAACACATTTAATAATCTGCTTTTGATTCAAAAACAAATTAGGGGCTGGAAAACAGGGTGAAAATAGTACATAAATTGATTATCAGAATAACGCTCATCACTGAAAAGTATTCAAAAATATCATTATTCTGTCAATTTTATGTTATTCATCATAACATGGTTTGGGGCTGGTACTACTTTTATGATGAAAATCATATTATTATACTTTTTATTGTGTTTCGAATAAAAAAACAATGAAAAATCAAGAAAAAGTTATAACAGTACATGATTTACGCCTTTGTTACTAACAACGTATAAATTTTGCTACCATGAAAGTAGTTTGTAAAAACTATATAAAGAAGATACTTGCAAAATTTAAATTAATTTAGTTCATAACTCATTCTGATACCTACGTTGCCATATGTAAATATGTCGAAAAAACTCATTTTGAAAAAAATCAAAAACTTTCAAATGCAATTAAAATTAGCTACCGAGTAACATTCAAATCCTTGTAACTTAAGATCTCAATAAGGTATAAGCAAAATTCACACACTATTAGAAAGAAAAAAGTTTAAGATTAAATTTTAAACTGACATTAAAATTAGAAAATCAAGAGTTTTCGCAAAATGGCGTTTTACAGTTGAAAGAATACATCAAAAAATTAAATTATCTATTTAAATATTCATATTGATTTATGAATTAAAAAATACAGAAAGCATGATGGGCAATTTATATAAAATTTTAAATGTTTTTGATTGACAATTTCATGCAATAGACGATTTCGAGATTTGTTGAAATTAAGGTTATTTTTTTTCATTCAAAAATTATTTACCACTAAGAAAAGTAATCAGTAAACTGGTTTTACAATGGTGTAGTTTTCGCCATTTTGGCAGGAAATGTTATGGTCTTTTGAAAAAAGCTATAGTTCTCAGCATTGTACCCTACCTTGTTCCCCATTACAATTGTCGAGGCTCCTTAAATACCTTTTATATAATTTTTCAAAAATGAATTTGGCATTTTAAATATATGTTTATCATTTTATACATTTTTGTCTAAATAATCTCATTTGTTTTAATGTAATAAATAATCTATTCTTCTAATCAAATTGAGATTAAATATTTCATTACTCTTTCCTTCTAATTTAATTGCAAAAAATGTTTATTTGATTCATATTATTTTTCTACGTAATTATTGAACAAGTCTACAATCAACAAGCGATTTATTCTAAAAAGTTTGAAGTAAAACTTTTATTTTTTTTAAGATTGTGTATTTTATCAAAGATTGAATTTAATTGTATTTTATAAATTGAAATTTTAAGGAAACTACTTATCTATTTGATAAAAAACCAATTCCAATTTTAAATTTAGGCACCGATTTGAACCAACCGGAATTCGGTAGTAAAATTAATCAATTTCTGCACTTTATACAGGGTGATAAATTTAAAAGACTACCCATTGGCTTTTCTTAGTTATTACCCTTAAATCTGACGTATGCCGAGAATTTTCTAAAAATGAAGTAGAACTGTTTGAACCTTGTTTCATTGTAAGGGAAATTTCCAGCACTGTTGGATTGTAACAGCTTTATTCGTGAAATAAAACAGAAATAGAGACACACAATGTTACTTAATCCTGTGATAATTTTATTTTTTATAAACATAATTTAATTCAAATTTTTTCATTATTATTCCTTACAGCAAGTATTGAAAATGTTCGCCATCTTTTTGAATACAAACATGAACTCATCAAACCAAGTTTTTTGACACACTTCGCAACATTTTTGGTATTATGGACGAGATTTCTTCTGTTATGATTTGTTTTAATTCATCGATGTTTGCAATATTTTTTTCTGGAAACCCTGCTTTCAGAAAAATCTAACGGTGTGAAGTTTCGTGACCTTGATGGTCATCGGTGTATTTAAATTAAATGGTTATCAAAGAATTCCTTAAGCACTTCCATAGTTAGGTTTAGCGTATTTGGAGGGGCTCCGTCTTGTTGAAACTAGCGGCAACGTCCCTTCATCTCCAGTTAAATCGTGCACGAAGAATAACAAATCGTTTTTTGTTTATTTTTTGCAAGATACACTTGAAGAATTGTGAACTTATTCAATTTCTTCGAAACTTGACTTGTAAGTGTTCTAGCGTACAATGACCCAACAGACGCCATGAACCTAGCGAATGAGTTGTCGTTGAAAAGTGACATTAGAAACAAATTTGCCTTGCGAAAGATTTATAATTTAACGAGAAGATATTAAAAAATTATATATTTAAAAGTTTCAAAATTTAAATTAAATTTTTAAAGGTCTGATGGAATAGATTATGAGAGAATAAAATTTACATATTGAACCAAAATTAAAAGAAAAGGAAATTATACAAGGAATTTAAAAATTGTGGACACAATTAGATGTATTGAATCAGGTGAAAAATCTCATATAGCTAGAGCCCCGTGCCGCCACGTGGCAGATAACGAGTTAAAGGGTGATCAAAATTGCTTACCCAAATGTTCTATCGTTCGCAAGAAGTTACTATTTAAAGGAAATGTCCTGAGATGTGAAAATGAAAATTTTGTTTTCGTGGGTGATGGTTTTTATATATGCTTTTATTAATTTCTAAACGGATTTTTGTGAGGCATGTTTTGAATAATTTATAGAGAATTTAGGTGTCTTTTATATAATATGAAAGATTTCCGATCTTTCAAATTCATTTTTTCGTTTTTCGGAGTTTTGAGTTATGACTTGGGACTAACTAATTTCTGGGTTAGTTAGTTTGGTTGTGAAAGAATTTGAATTTTCGGAGTTTTCTATAAATGTCTTTTCTAGATTTGAAGAGACATGGGAACCGCACAGGCTCAGATTGTCCTCGTTTTTGACAATTCATGCAGATATCTAAGTCTTCAGTGACAGATACCATACAAAGTGTAGAACGGTGGATTTCCTCTCATTCAAACAATGGGTTTTTAAATAGGAGTTTGCAGAGTCGTTTCTCATCAGATATCTTGAATCAACAGTGGTACCTCACCATCAACTTTACTTTCCACATTCTGCCTGAATTCCAACGTTACGAGAGACTTCACAGGCG
Organism: Nephila pilipes; assembly: GCA_019974015.1. Lineage (NCBI taxonomy): Eukaryota > Metazoa > Arthropoda > Arachnida > Araneae > Nephilidae > Nephila > Nephila pilipes. Next base: position 52,435 of record BMAW01051934.1, read on the forward strand.
ATAGGCAACAGGCACAGGCAAATAGGGCCTAAAGGCAGTTTCACGGCCTAGATATTGTACGAAGTCCATCGCCTCTGATTTTTAAGCATTTTTTAGGCCTTCAACAAATAAATCATTGCTGATGAAAGCTAAGTTTTATGTAACTAAATTGCTCGGTAGAATATAATAGTTTACATAATTGTTTTACATCGGTTATAAACCAGGTTAAGAAAATCTAGATGATATTGTAATAAATAATATTCATGGAAATTGATAAAACTTGGGAATGATCCAGATCCGTAACAGTAACGCCTCGGTTAATGCAGATTAGAATGAAAGAGCGCGAGGTGTAAACACGCAGAATTATTTGTCTGTTTTTTTTTTCTCTCATTTAATTTTTCCTCTTAAAATGAGCATGGCGGTCTCCAACATACCGATGCTAACCTCCACATTAAATTTATAATTTTAAATGCTTCCTAAAGAAATATTTGTTTCTAATTAAATGTATAAGCAATGTTTATTATCTTGTTACACTCTTTTGAAAGATATGTTCCAAAATATTAGGATATATCTTTTATTTGAATAGTTTATTAAGGACATAGTCTCTCCTATCCTTAAAAAAGTTCGTATATAAAATCAATCATTAAAAAATTTCGGAAACAATTCAGAAAATATAACACGCATTTCAATTACAAAATATTTGTTTTTACATGTCCAAAAACATTATCGTGGCAATGCTCAAAATAATGTTTTTAATAAATTTCTTAGTAAACATTCCCGTTGAAAACAATTACTAATAATCCTTTCACTAAAAATAAAGTTGTGTAATCAAATATAAAACGAATTCTTATTCCCATTATATTATTATTTCTCATATTATTTTAATTTACTAATGATTTCAAGAAAATTTTAATTTCAAATGATATTTCAATTCGTTTAACTTGATGAAAACTAGAGTTTACTGCGTTTTTGTCAAATTTATGCGTTTTTTCCCCATTTAAGTCATACAAAATGGGAATGATTGTGGATCGGACTCAATAGAATAACTCGAATATCACAGAATACTTACTTAGACTCTGCTAATGAATAGGTAATTTGAATGTCTTTGAATTCTCTTGAAAACATACCTATATAATCCATAATATTATTTCATAAAAACTAAATCACATATATAAATATTGACATTTAGTTATAAATTTTTTTTAAAAAATGCAAAATATTATTGGAATTTTGAACAAACCCTGACTTTTCTAGACTGAAAAATTCATACAACATACGATTTCCATAATTTTGAAATTAAGGTAATATTTTTCATTGAACGATCAATTACCACTTAGTGATCATATCGCATATATATCAGTGATATTATGCTACATAAATATACATCATTCAATCATTTGTTTAGATGTTTTACTGGAAAAGTGTTGTGTATGTCGAACGCTTTGAAACTAACAAAGATAGAGATATATTTTTTTTATTGCTTAAAAAAAAGTTTCGTAGTGCGAGTCAAGATTTTATATACCGTCAAGAATTAATTGAATCATTATTACTCTTGCATTAAAACAAGTTAAGTGAACAAATAGAGAAGAATTTCTAATTTTAATTCCCGTATGCATGGTGTGGAAGATAGGAAATGAAGTGTGCCAGTTCAGGTTTTTTCCTCTACACTTAAGCTAGATTCAAAAGAACTAGTTCCTTCTCCAACAGCCCTCCTGTTTCTTCTAATACGACTCTAATAACATAAATCGAACCATCAAATTTTGCATGTTCTTTATTTGTACTTTTAATTAGTTTCCTTTATCTCACATTGTAACTTTGAATTGTAAATTTGTCTGTGACAAAATTTAAATGCTTTTTTTCTCACATTTTGAATCTCTCAAATGAGCTGAAATTTTTTATTCATGATTATTTTGGATGATAACACAGTCATTTGACTATAATTAATATAAATTAATTTATTAAAACTAATTATTTATAGAATTAAATTTTTCGCGAAGTCTAACAACAAGTAGCCAATTCCGTTGTTTAATAATAATTAATTAATAATTATTGTGCAGTAAAATATGAATTTTACAAAATGATTAAACTTTCCAGCTATATCTTTTTTTGTCCTAAATTTTTTAAACTAATAACATTTACATTAGTTTGAATTTAATTAAATTAACACCTGTGACATTGGGCTATTCGCGGTTTCTCTTCACTAACCTTGGGGACTTTCAATTGAGATTGATTGCTTTCGCTAAACAACCTTTGCCCAACCAAAAATGAAACGTGAGTAAGAACGTAATATGCAAAGCAGTTAGGAATGAAGTGAAGCGGTTAAATTAAGAAGTATATAAACTCCATCTGAAGGAGTAGAGTATCTGAAGGAGGATCAGAGAGGCGTTGTAGTGAGAAGAGGTGGAATCTAAGTGCTATAGTATAGGAAGGTGGATTTACTGATTAGTACTGAGGTCCGAGTGTAAATCACTCGGATTGAGAATTGTCCTATATTTTCAGCAGTTGTTCCAGATTCGGAGTTGCAGCTGATAAGAGATATTGGTAAGAAGCTGTTAGATTATTATTGGTGGGTTGAATTAAAGCGTTAGTAAACTTAACCTGGTGAGCACTATTATTAATGTCATAGTAGATATATATTAATAAATGTTGAAAGCTGTTTTGGTGGTTCTGTAATTATTGGTGTCGTAGTGTTTAATATTAGATATTAGTGATGGCACAAGATAATGCCCGGGTCGACCGGGTGTTACACTGGCGCCCAACCGTTCCCACCCCTGGTGTAGGAGCGGCCGTGTTTCCCGTTGAGTTTTTCGATGGTTCGGGGAATGTTAATGACTTTTTGTCTAGATTGGAGGATAACATAAACTTCCATGGCATACCGGAGGCCCTTCAACCAGCATATTTGAGGAATCATCTCACAGGTCGTGCTCGTGAGTGGTACTCGGTAATAGGTGAAAATTTAGTTAGAGGTAGAGATGGAGGTATCGACGGTTTAAAGCAAGCCCTACAGCGTACTTTCCCTGCAGTGAGAGACCGCACGGAATTGGAGGTAGAATATTATGGGTCCAGGCAAAGATCCAGTCAGTCGCCAGTAGCATTTATCTTACGAATGCTTAAGGTTGCTCAGTTGCTGAATTTTGTGGTTACGGAGGCAACAATAGTGCAGCACATAATGAGACGCTTGGCTCCAAATGTGCTGGACTATGTGGAACTTAGGAATCCCACTATTAAAGCCCAACTTTTGGAGGTAGCGACAACATACGAGTCACGTCATGCATCTTATAACCCACCACATAGGCAGGAGAACTACCAACGCGCAGGGTATCAACAAGGTAATAGTAGACCGAATTTTGATAGAAGGCGTTCTCCAGATAGAATACAAGATAGGAGGCCGCAATATAATAATGGATATCGCCAGCAAGGAAACAGGTATCCACCTTCAGGGTCAAGGCAACAAAACTATAGAAGGTTAAACTATTAGGCGATCGAATAGAGGGAGGTCCTCGATCGCGTGCATAGCAAAATCCTCCAGATATGGCTAACACCATGAAAGTAAGACCCATAGATATTCCTCATATACCCGTTATACTACATGATACATTTATAACAGCATTATGGGACACGGGAGCTGAGAGATCGTTTGTATCACTTGAACTGTATAATCGCTATTTTCACTTTGTTAGAAAGGTAGAGTCAAACCTCACCGTATTTACGGCGCAGGGAGCTACATGTAAAACCCTGGGGCGCGTAACCTTATTGGTATGCATAAGAAAATTCAGTAAAAAGTGGTAGTTTCATGTAGTGGAAGGTTTGCAGTACCCTTGCGTTCTGGGTGTGGATTTCAAGAAAGCGTCTAAGATTACGCTGGACTTTGAGACAAACACCTTAAGTATACCTGATGAGGAGATGCGACAGGTTAACAATAAGGAAGAAAAAAAGGGCGAAATGGACCTAACTAGAACCGGTTTGCTGGAAAGCCAACAACAACAGTTGCAACAGCTCTTCAGGAAATATTCTCAGATCAACCAGGTCTCACTCATGTGCTCTACCACGAAATTGACACGGGAGATCAACCTCCGGTAGCATCACGACCTTATCGCTATGATAGAGTCAAGGAAAGCATAATAGAGCTTCACATTCAAAGAATGTTGGAGGAAGGAACTATTATGCCCATTCAATCCCCGTATGCTTCCCCTGTGGTGTTATGTAGAAAGAAAAATGACAAACCGGTCGATTCCCCTGACGCGTATAGGTTCGCAATAGACTATAGGAAACTGAACGCTATCACTAGGTACCCTAAGTACCCATTGCCAATAATCGATGATCTATTAATGAATATCCAACAAAACTGTATAATGTCTACGTTAGACCTCAAGTCTGGGTATTTTCAGTTGGCTATCAATCCCCCGGACATACCTAAGACGGCGTTTGTCACAAAAAAAGGGACGTACGCCTACAAAAGGATGCCTTTCGGATTATCAGGGAGTGCACCCACGTTTCAGCGAGCGATGGACATCATATTAAAACCGGTAGTCGGAAAGTTCGTGTATGTTTATATGGATGATGTTATAATTACATCAGAGTCGTTTGATGATCATGTCCATCACCTGGAGATAGTTTTTCAGTTGTTACGGGACACTGGGTTGACTTTAAACGCTGAGAAATGTCATTTTGGGCAAGAAGAATTGAAATATCTAGGAGTGATAATAAATAAGAATGGGGTGCATACTGATCCTAACAAAATTAAAGCTGTTCTTGACATACCCGCACCGAAAAATGCACGACAGGTTTCGAGATTTTTAGGGATGGTACCAAAAGTTTATCAGGGGTACTCCAAATTGTGTGAATCATTGTACGCACTTAAGCGTAAAAAGTTCAAATTTCAATGGACTCCTGAGGCACAAAAGTCCTTTGACACGCTAAAGGGAGCGTTGATTTCAGAGCCAGTTTTACAGTTGCCTAATTTAAATGACCCTTTTGAATTGCACACCGATGCTAGCTCAGTAGGAGTAGGTGCTGTTTTTGATGCAGGGTGAAAGGCCCATAGCATATGCTTCGAGAACGCTAAATAGGGCAGACAGAAACTATTCCATAACTGAAAGGGAATGTTTGGCAGTGATTTGGGCTTTACAGAAGTTTAGGTCGTACTTTGGGCATTGTCCAACAAAAGTGGTAACGGACCATGCAGCGCTGACTAAGTTAACAAACGGAAAAAATCTTTCAAGTAGGATGATAAGATGGGCATTAAAGCTGGCGGAATATAACATAGAATGGGAACATAGGCCGGGAAAACAGAATGTGGTGGCCGATATGTTATCTAGACAACCCTTTGAAGGACAGGCTCTGGAGGGTGTCTCTTGCGCCATTATCAATTATCTAGTATTAACGTCGAGAGAACAGCTCAAAGGTGAACAGAGGCAGGACTTGGAGTTGGATCATATTTATCGATATTTGGAAAACCCGGAGGATTCGACAATAAACTCAGGAATATGTGAAAATTGGTCCCAAGACTTTAAACTAATTGATGGTATTTTTTTTTATACAAAACTGCCAACTTCTAAACACGAACTACGAGCTTATATTCCGCAAACTTTGCGTGATTCTGTATTGAAAGAATTCCATCATAATCCATTGGCGGGTCATTTTAGCATAAGAAAAACCTATACCAGAATTAAAGAGTCGTGCTACTTTCCTAAAATGAGCAAAATCGTAAGCGAATATGTTTCAACATGCGACATATGTCAACGTTATAATTATAAAAACGCGTTTCCAGCTGGACAATTAATTTCTGTAAAAACGACGTACCCAAATGAACAAATTTCTTTAGATTTGTTAGGACCGTACCCAGCCTCGAATCCCGAAATGCATCGTTTTCTTTTAGTAATCGTCGATAATTTTTCTAAATGGGTCGAATTAATTCCTTTACGAAAAGCTTCAGCTAAAGCAGTGGCCACTACCCTTTTTAAAAGTTATATATCTAGATATGGAGCTCCAATTAAAGTAGTCAGTGACAACGGACCCCAATTCATTTCTGAAATATTTGAGGAACTATGTCGCCTTTGAAACATTTTCCGCATTTGATTTGAGCAAAGATTATGTGAACGTTAAAATTTCTAACCTTTAGGGAAAGGCTGGACACGAGGTCTATTCGGAAGATTAAGAACATAATGACAAAGTAGAACCACATTCAGAGAGTAATATTACTTAATTCGGAAAGTGAAATCCGTGTTTCGTAGAAATGCTTTACGTTCGTTTATCTCTAAAAAAATTTAAATGCGCGTTAATTTTCTTTTGTATTTAAGATCGAATGAAGAACATGAAGTTTCGAATTTTTAAAATAATAAGAATTCATTCCAATTAAGTATTTTTTTAACTGTTCCTTTTCATCAGAGAAAGTAACCTGTTTAACAATTTACAGACGATGTGTCATTTGAAATGAAACATATAAAGCTTTATCTTAAACTAAAGATACAGTATCAAAGATTCTCCTTTCATTTATTTTCATACCTTCACTATAACATATTCCAAAACAATCTTCAACGAAACTAACCAATCGTAAATTCAATGTAATCTAGACAGGTAATCTATCTTTTAGTCTATGTGATAAGCATTGGTATACAGATGGTAGTTGTGTTTCTATTAAAATTGTTCCAGTTATCGTTGCTTAATATGATATAGCATCTGGTTTAATACTTTTCAGTAGAACGGTAGAAAACGGCCTTTGTTATGAAATCCTATTTTATTTTTCATTCAAAAAATCAGTCCTACTACTGATCAGTCAAGAACTACTGAGTTTTTTTAAGTTCTGTTGATGATGTTTTTTTCT
>BMAW01051938.1:0-13305 GCA_019974015.1 Nephila pilipes
CCAGGTAATAACGTTAAGCCCGCATTGATTGCTAGTCATGATGAACAAAGAAAGAACGCTGTAATATTACGAGGACACTTCCTTCAATTTTAATGCCATAAAGATGCAATACTAAATACGAAATATAGTGCAATCTCACATGTCCATGCATTTACATATAATAAATATTCACTTATCTTTCACTTACTAACCGGGTCCAAGTCAGTAATAATACATATACGGAGGTTCTGTCTCACTGTCTGTGTTGAAATTATCACTAACTTTGGACCCTATACCTATTTTATCAGCTTAGGCACATATTTTCTTTGTAAATTTCTACTATCCTTACCACTTATACGTTCCTTGAAATTCTCCATAGTTTATAAAAGCTATAACATAAGCCAGGGGTATTCAACCTTTTAAACTTTGGGGAACCCTTTGAGTTTACCATTTTCTTGTAGGAACCTCTTGATCAAAGAGGAGAAAAAATAAAATGTCAAAGATTTATCCTACTCATATTTACAAAGTTATTATTGTATCTCTCTTTTATCACAATAGAAATGTCTTAATAAGATAAGGAATGGTATGGTATCTAAAAGTAATTTCTTTTTTGGTTTTCTAAAATATATATTATATGAATAATAAACAAAAGCAACAATATTTTAAAGTATAACAAATTAATAAAAAGAGAAAAAAAATTAATTACTTGTCTGTGATTCTTTTTCATTGCAAAGTATTTTTACGTCTGGAATAGTTGTTGAAATCTGCAACCTAATGTCATCTTCAGCATCCAGTCTGTTTGTTTTTGTTGCAGCGTACAAAGAGAAAGATTTTTCGCATACATAGGTTGAAACATATGACATTAGATGTTTCGCAGCTCTTTTGGAAATTTCAGGATATTCTTTTCTAAAGTCTATCCAAAAATGCATCATATCAACTTGACTAAAATTTAGTTTCAATAGAGTGTCGATCGATATATCAATTTGTTGTTCTCTTTCTTTTGGTTGGGAGTTCGGAGGTGTTACAGTCTTGAGAAGGATTTTGCATCCAAGAAAATTTTTCTTTTTAAATTGGGAAATATTCAAAAAATATCTTATACATATCAGATAAATGTTGGACCAAACTAATTCTTACATTTTTATTGGGATTAGCCTTACCGTCTGTTAAAATATTATGCAAATTATGAAAGCATTCAATATTATCTTTCAAAAGGCATTCTGCCCAATAATTTCGTCTTTAAACGAGTGGCGTCAATTGTACTTTGTACTTTACGATTCTTCATTTGAGTCAAATATGTGACTTATTACGTCTCGATTAATGTATTTGAAGCTTGCGATTTTTATGAAATTTAAGATTTTTTTTATCCATTAAATATTTATTTATATTTACTTTTACAAGCAAACTGCCTTTAAATATTCAACCTTTTATAAAAATTAGTTAAAATAATCCAAGTTGAAGACCTCTGACATAAGCTACGATTTATTTTTAGGAAGATGCTTTCAAATCAATTAACATCATATTAAAGCCCCCAAAAGTTAATTGAAGGGAAAATACACGAATAAATGATTTTTTTTTTCTATTTATATATTTAACTTAAATACAAATATTTTTTAAATTGTGAGAGTTTATTGATGATGATTTCCGAAAGTCAGTTATCTATTTGACTTTTTCCCTCATTACGTCAATTTCTTATTTTGCAATGGAAATATTTTTATTATTTTATTTAAATATAAATATATTTAAATTGTGAGTATTTATTTTTGAAAATCTAACGAAATAATTTTCTTTTCTAACAGTATTCCACTTAATCTTTCTTCCCTTACTGCAGCGTCAAATTTCGATTTGCGAATATTTAAGGAGTAGCAAGCTCAATGAAATTTGTTGAATGACGAATAGGAGTTATTTGCTAATTATAAGACCATAAGATCGATGAAAAATTAAAATTAAATAAACAAATATATCCACAAGCTTTGTAAAAACATAGAGAATGATATTCCATTTTTTAAGTCCCCCCCCCCCCCTTTGTTAATGTAGCTTTTTTTTTTCTTTAAGTTATTCAAGTGAATAAATCCATATCGTTTGTTATTTATTTTTCTCGTCTTTATAGTGACAAAAGAACTATCAGTGTAAAATTATTTGCATTTTAAGAATATACTAAGCCTTATATTTGTTCTGGAGTAAATCACGCACTAAGCGTCAATATTTACCAACAAGCACCAAAATTTCCCAGATAAGTATCCAGAAGGGAAAAATTCCCTGTCTTTTATGTCATTGTAGGGAGGTAGCTATGTTACGCTCTGTAACCCCTTGTTCTCTCTCTCTTTTTTTTTGTGCGAAACGCGTTAGTATAGAAAAAAAAAGAGAAGTCTAGGGAGAAGGAATAAAAAAAAAAAAAAAAAGAGGGAGAAAGATGCCAACTTTATCGCGTCGCAGGATCTCGAGCGATTTACCAAGTTCTTTTCTTTGCCACAGGTGCAGGAACACCTGGGTCCTGGGAGTCCTCCGGAGGGAGAAAAGACCACAATAAAAATGCGTACATTTTATTAAAGCGCTGAGTATATATTCATGAAAGTTGAAAAGGAAGTTATGATTTTTCTGGCATATCTCGCTTTCTTTTCTATTGACACGCAGGCGGATATGCGGGATTGTGAATCTGTCGTTAACACCACATCGCATGCGGGCATGTAGTGAATGTGATGCGTATTTCGAAAATATTTTCAGATTGTAGGCTGTGGCATTACTTAGCTACTTCGTAATTCGCTTCTGAATAAACTTTATACAAATTCTCCATAACGGAAATGCGCTTAAATATAAGTTGGAATTCACACTTGTAAAATGTTTATAAAGGTACAAATTTTTCATCCAATCTGAATTTTTTTAAAAATTATATTGCCCCATTGAATAAATTTCAATACAGTTTGAAATAAAATAGATAAGTCTTTGACGCAAATTGTCTGTTTTCTCATGAAATATATAATTCGATATTTAAGTAAAGATTTTTATTTTCGATTCAATTTGTTTTTTTCGTCTGTGCAAAAATGTGTTTGAGTGAGTTTAAAAAAAAAAAAAACTCGAATGATAATTGTTATTAATAACCTAACACAAATAAAATTATAGAATAATATTACAAATGTTACTGGGATTGGAATTTAATTCCTTGTTAATCATTACTTGTCGTAAAAAAAGACTGAATGTTGAAAAAATACTACGTTTTGCCTGTATAGGGTTAATTAAACCTTTCTCTCAACCTTTTCTTTGTTTCCTTATCGCTCTGACCACCCAATCTACTGTGTACATAGGCGATTTTTTTTCCAGTTTTTAAAAGCTCAAGAAGTAGCCAATTTTTTTGAAATTAGATTTATCATGTTATACAGCCAATATTCTCAATACACTTTTTAAATGGCAAACAAGATTTACAGTAGACATTTACATGCTTTTGGCAAAGAGAGGCAAAGCAAGAATCACACCTCTTTTACGTTTATTGATTCCTCTTTGGAACGCATATTTTGCATCTTCCTATTTTAGGTATTCTGATGTTTGCATGTTTTTGATCTGCTGCAACAGCCTATTTCTCCATTATTGTTATTATATTTTTTTCATCCTAATATTTCTATGAGCTTCAGTCAGTGGTTTCTCAAGTTCTTTTTGTAAAAAGTATATTTTGGATGATTTGTTTTGATTGTAAAAAAAGATTTCCATGCATAAAAATAGCAAATACATTTATTAGACGGTGGCAGGTCAAATACATTTTAAACTAAATAACAACGTCATATCCAAGTTCCCTTTCGTTTCAATACGTGACAAGTAATTTATCAATTGTACCATTACGCCTTTAGTGTTTTATTATAATATGAAATTATATCTGATTTTATTCTTTCTCTGCTGAAACTTTGGCCTCATGATGGAAAACTGAAAAGAATACTATCAATCTATTACTCTTCGGCCCATATGAAACACGGGTTATTTTCAGAAGGAAAGTAAATAACGAGGAAAATATTTTTCCAACAGTGACGCAGTATGTCAAACGTTATTTGAAATGCTGCCCATCTAAAAAGCTAAATTTATTTTTATATGCATAAAAGTGATTTGGATAAGATAATACCTAATCAGATAAAATATCAGTATCACTTTTTAAGGGGAAAAAATCGATTCTACAAGTCTGAAAGTTTATAAACCAAAGGTGTTTGTACTAGGTGTGACTATGATATAATGAGATTGGTGCTGTAAAATATTTTATTTTGATGTCATACATAGTTACTTATTACATATATACCTTCAATATATACCCGTCCTCTATTCCTACAACACTCTGTGTGAATCTTCCAATGTTCGAAACAGTACTGGAAGTCTTCTATCAGCTCCTTCAGGACGCGTGCTGTTTCTCTTCCATAGCTTCAACAGACTCAAATCTTGTTCATTATAATGCAGAGTTTACCTTATGAAACAGACTTAAGTTACATGGTTCAAGATCCGGGGAATAAGGCGGATGTTCTATGCTTGGGATACTGTACTTGGCTGGAAACCTGTCGACAGACAATGCGGAATGACTTGTCCCTTCACAATTCGTTTCGTTTTTTATTAAAACGTTTCTCTGAATTTCACTTGGTGTGTGTGTTTCGGTGTGTCATCAAATTTTCGATCGTTAATTTAACCAATTTTCCATTAATCTAGAGCTCTGGAACTTTGGGAATCTTTCTTATTCGCCTAAAAATGCAATATTTAGACATTTGCGACAAGTTTTAACTAATATTTCAATAATTTTTTTTAGGAAACGTAATTTGTTTAGTAACCTGGCGCCATCTATGGGAGATATATTGAATCTCGCAGAGAGAGTGATCTGAAAGACGAGAGAGGTATGAGGTTTTTTACAAAGCTATAACTCATATTTAAATAATTTTTTTCATAAACTTTGCCACCATATAAAAACGTTGTTTTTAAAAACGTTGGTTTTTATCTTGAATTATTTCTTTATTCTTTCACGGAGTTCAGCAAGAACATGAAAGTAGTAATGTTGATAAATATATAATTTGACCTAAGGAACCCAATAAAGGTACACAATCCCACGAATATCGAAAAAAAATCATAATTGCTTTGAACTTTGATTTGCTGATTCAAATTTTTTCTTTTCTTGGATCTAGGTGGAGATGGGATCTTTCAGTGAGAGGATTGGTGCTTCGTTTCAGGATCAGAAGTAAAAAATCATGATTTTTGAAACGTTATTATTCATTCGAATGAATTTTCAATAGCATTCAAAGTGTCAGTACAAACATTTATGCGAGTTTGCACCATTTTCGCCCACACGATTCGCATATTAAAATTGTTATGTAAAATTTGACACACGAATTCTTTGTCTCCTACGGTCTCAGCAATAGTACGAATAAGTAACCGGCGGTCAGATGATACCAGATTACCGATTTTTTCGATATTCTGATCCTTTTTTGGCGTGGAATGGTGAATCTAGCGAGAATCATCTTTATCGTCTTCTCCGCCAACTTGAAAACGCTTAAACCAGTCAAAAAGCGGCGCATGCGATGAACATTCCTTACCATACATTTCTTTTAATAAATTGTAAGTTTCTGTAACGGTTTTTCCAAGTTTTATGTGAAATTTTACAACAATTCGTTTCTCCATTGTTGCACTTATAATTTTTCCAGCGAACCAAAAAAAAAAAAAATGATTCTAGTGCGAACGAAGGTGACACCTATGTGGATTTGTTTACAGAAGCGATAGACATTGCTCTCGAAAGAGAAGGCTTAGCGCTAAACAGCTGTCCGTCGCGGGAGCTTGATGTATGCTTCCTTCTTCTGCAATTGCATCAGTCTCTTTAATTACTGTCCACATCTTGTATATTTCCAAAATGCATAAAATGTAAGATATCATTATCAAAAACCATAGGCGCTGTCAGAAAAATTCTAGAAATGGTTAGATTAGACCCATTTTGGGTAGGATGGTTGATATCATATGCTGTGGACTTTAAACAACCAGTCAATTAGCTTCATGAAAATGATTTATATTTACTGAATAAAAGTAATGCAAAGAATGCGTTCAAATGAAACTTCAGTGACTGAGTTATGTTTAACTTGCGAAATCCGTGAGATTTTACACTTGTTTATCACGAAAATAAATGGACTTAAACTAACTGCCATTCTCTTGCACTACGAAAGACATATCTGAGGCAGATTATCTCTGAAAAGCTCAAAAGGGTAGATCGACCCACACAAAAACTGATAACAATGGAAACCGTACAATCTCCTGCTGTCACCACACCAATAACTCAAGATTTGTGCTTTTCCAGAAGAAGTTTCAACCTGTGAATAAATAGCCTTAAAATTTTAATCTTTCTGCTTGAACATAAACAAAAAAATATTTTTCTCTTCTGTTGAAAAATCCAGAGAATGGACAGTGTCGAAAAGATAATTTCTCTAGCACAATAACTCTTCGAAACACAAATAAGTGTCATTCCAGTCCCCCTGAGTTGACTTACCTCCCCCGCTGAGTGGCGACAGTGGTCAGTTTTCCTTGTGGCTTCTCGTCTGGTAGATTTCCGATAGGACGCTGTGGTAATTATTGCTAGAAGCACCCCTCCCTCTCCCCATTCACGCAGATGGACCATATCGAATGGCAAGAGCGACTGACGCCTGTAAATCCGTTTCATCCCTTTCATGATTCCGAAACGACATGATTACTCAGCGTACTATGTCTACTGCCTTTTGACATTCAGTATCGCGTTTATTCCTTTCGGGGAAGCAAGTCAATCAGTATCGGTATCTGTCCCACTGAGAGCCCCTCCTCCTACTGTGTCACGCCTTTTGGATCGGGAGTAAACATTTCACAGAAATTCATTCACAATAGATCCTACAAACGGATTTAAACACAACACTGAAAAGATCGTGTTTTTAAAAAGGCTCAATGTTTTTAAGGTCAAATTGTTATGGTGGGTTAGAGGAATTGAAATTAATCCATGTCAACATACTCATTTACTTGATTATTGATTATTGCTTTCTCAATAAAATTAATGGTCGGGGTAGCCGAGTGCTCATAGCCGTAAGCTTGTGATCGTCGTTGTTTCCTTTGAGGGGTAGGTTTCTGCACTCTTTGAAGAGCTGGGCTGATGCACGCTAAATCTGTCGTGGCTCAAAGTCCTCATGTTGGCGAAGTGTAGAAATTTGGAGAGTGGGGTACCAGCTCAAGTGTTGCTTTCATCACGATTGAGTTCAAAATTATGAAGTTTGTTGCCAATAGCCATCGTGCTGTTTTTAAGGGTGACATCGATAAACAGTCAAAATTCAAGAAAAAATTCCCTTTTTTTTTTTTAAGTTTCAGTAGCATTTAAATTTGAAAACGCGGAACATTCTCTGGATTCTTATATTAACTGCTAAATATGTAGTATGGTATACATTATTATAATTCCCAAAATTTCGGAAAGCACTTGTTTTAATTTCAACTTTCAGGGATATTGAACAAATTATAGCTATTTTTAAACCTTGGTAAGTTATATTTTTATAAGGAAATTTCTCTTCGACAATTTCCATTTTTTGGATTTTTCGTTTGAAAAAGGGTGTTTGGCACCCACTGATTAGATTAACTTTTGATGGCATTTATTCACAGATGCTGAAAAAGCATTCATCTTCCGTTGCTGGTATGTTATCTCTGTGGCATTTTATTTCTGCGTATTCTTGATGTAATATAATGTTTCTTCCAATCCTGTCTTTCATAGTACATGAGAGGTTGAAATCAGGGAGTAAAAGAAAAAGAAAACTTCAATTACATTAACTTTTTGGTTCATTTTAAATCGGCCTCTCAAGGAGTTATTGTTTTAGTTTGATCACTTTTGACACACCAGATCACTTTTAATTTTTTATCGTTTGCTTTAACTTTAATTACATTTAGCTTAAATATATTCAGTTTAATAATTTATCGTTTCCTTTAATTTTAATATCGAAAAAGTTCGCTATTGTTCATTTCTCGACATTTGATTGCTTACTTTAATTCTTATATTTAATTGAGACATTTAACATTAACTATAAAAAAAAGCGCACCTTGGGTGGCTAAAAACTTTGCACAGAACTTTTTCATCTTTTTTAATTAATTAATTTATTCTTTCGAACGTACCTTAAAGGGGGGGGGAATCAAGTATTGTCGAATTCAGAGATATACATTTAAATCACTTGTAAATAAAATGTATATACTCACAACAAAATTTAAAACCTTTTTGTAATCGAAATAACAAAGGTTTCGATTTTTTAAAAGCTAGGGAAATTTTTTTAACTTCACTGCTTTTTTTTATGCAAAAAGAAAAAAAGTTATCATAATTTACAAGCACATTCATTTGTTTTGGGGAGAAAGTTCTGAGCCTCGGTTCGTAATATGAAATAAAAATGTTCAGAAACATCAAAACAAAATCAAATGAACATATTTTTAAAAAATTGGTATGCTTTTGCCGCACAGAATTCAAATCGGCGTCTAAAGAAATTCTTCCTCCTGTCCAATTTTAATGTATTTAACTACACCATCTTGAATAAAAACATAAAAACTTTCAATTTCATTACAATTAAGAACAATAAAAATCTCAATTAATAAGAAAAATATAATGAAACAAAATTAATTTATGCTAACCGATAGCTAAAATGCTAATATATATATCTAAAATGTTTATTATGATAACTTCACTGACAAAAAGGAAAATATATTGTCCTACTTTTTAGATTTTATCATGATATGAATTTTTAGTTTTGATACTTGTTTCAAGTAAACACATTGAGAGCTTTTTGTTTTTGTAAACATGATAAGACTCGTGAAGAATATATCAGTGAGATGATACATATTTTGAAATAAAGTTTGAAGAAAAACATGAAATATATGAGAAAATCTCAAGGCCTTTTTTAAAATTCTAAGTGTTTGTGGAAATTATATAATTAATTCGTCGATTTTTTTTTGTTCAAAAATAAATGTTTTAAATTGTTAAAAAATGATGTATTAAAATGTCTGAGTGTAGCAATTCACACGTGAAACGACTTGAATATGAAAATAGTTATTTAAGCAAGACTATAGTTTTTAGTGTTTCAAAATGCTTTACTTATATACAAAATAACTAATTTTTTTTAAAGACAGCTCAAAGTAACAGTTTTAGTTTAAATATCATTAAAAAATAAGTGCATTCATATAACTGAATTTGAACGAATCATTATTAACACTATAATAATACAAAAATATTGTTGTGAATAATTTTGGAATGTTATTATGCTTTAATACTAACTAATGTGTGTATGTTTTAAACTCTTTTAAATTGTTTGTCTTCTGAAATTGGGTATTTCTGGAACTTACTGAAATGGACAAGATACTAATTTAGAATGAATAACGATAAAACAGTTGATTGTTTGTAAGGTAAAATTAATTTGATCAGTTTTTCTTGTCTCTCTCACATTCCGTACGAGACTTGTATGAGAATGTGTTTTTTAACCTTTTTCTCCCCTTAAGAAAATTAAAAGTGAATGAAATGTGAAAAAAAAAAAAAAAGAATGCCAAAAAAATTAAAATTATGGCGTTCTTTTTATTCCATGTTCATAACAAAGAAAGTATTTTTTAACACTTGTTAAAGTATATAGATTAAAGATTTAATGACAAAAGATCTAAGCGAAATGATATGAAGTTATTATAGTTGTTTGCAGTACTCCACAATTGTTAAAATGCCTCTGAATCAATTAAGTTCACGAGCCTCGTGCAATCTACGACGAATATCAATACTCGCTATCCAACATAACAGTATGTAACAAAAATTTAACTAAATATATCGCAGCTTTTTTATTTTCCTTAATTATCATAACGATAACCACAACATTAGTTACCCATTCGACCACCAATAGCAGTGAATATAATAAAACCATTACTCCTCTGCACTGGTATGTGTGAATAACATTAAACATTTCACTTTCAGAGAACTTTTATTATTTTTTAATTAAATTCCTACTATTAGCTCACACTCTCCTTATATATATATATCTTGTTCAAATTTTCAATCGTTATTAAAATAGTTTTTATTCATCCACTCAAGTTCAAATACACTTTTTTTAAACTTTCAGTGGATGACACTTGATGTTAATACAGTTTTTTCAAATATTAATTAAATTTAATTGGTGAAAATGCAGTTTAGCCCAACCACTTGGCGGGATTCCATAAATTGCCAAACTTCGCGATTTTTTTTGGCTGAACGTTTTTTTCGCGAAGCAGACCACGGTAGCTACATTTGGCAAAATATCACCAAATAATTCCTGTCGCGAAGGGTGGTTGGGCTAAACTGAATTCCAATCATTTAATTAACCATATGAATTGAGAAACAAGCCAATACTTCTACTATTTGTCTGGCAATAGCAAAGTTGGCAGAGCGTCGGCGTAGAATCTTCATGCCTTCGGATCGAATCTCATCGAAGCAAAAAAATTTTCATTTGATTTTTGAAGTAATTAATTTTATTTTTATGTGAGAGAAAAAAATTTCTCTTATATAAGATATTTAGCAGGATATAAATTTAGGAATACATACCGTCAGTGACGAAGCATGTCGATCGCTAGAAGAAAATTACTTTTGCTTCTTAATATTGTGATTCTGTCATATGTATACACATATTTATATTAATTGTAATTATTTAATAAAAATAAACTAAAATAAAATTTTCTTTGTTGACCTAAGTAGGAATTGACGTAATTTTTTTTATATTACTTGTTTTTGTTGTTATTTACGTTACTCTAATTAGAATGCGCAGTTATTTGTACATGATAGGTTAATGCTCGAGAAAAAATATTGATTTTTATTTCGTGTCCACGATTGCACATCTGTTTCAGGCCCTTTCATTAAGAATGGCTTTATAGAAACAATTTGGCAGTAAAACTAAACGAAAAAGGCTCGCGAACAACAGTATTTCTAAGAAAAGAGAGAACTGGTGTGATTTTGTTGTGGGAAAATAAAATATTCTGCTTATTGCGAAATAATTCAATTAGTGCGCCACCTAATGTGTCACTATGAACAACATAAGCATTATGTTCATATGTAAAATAAAAAAAACTACAACCGTAACTGTATATATAGTTCGACGCACGTGATGTTTTCTCGTTGGAAATTAGCCAACGCCTGAAAATGAGATTGATACCTTTGTTTCAGATTATTCTCTAAGGAGTAAACTTATGTTACAGAGTGTTAAGAATAATTAAATAACGAAATATTATTTTTTTTAAAATTTCAACTATTTTCTGCATTATTTTTTTTTTTTTATTTATTTATTTTTTTGGGGGGAAATATTTTGTTTCAGGATATTACAGCGTAACATTTTACAGCTTATTTGAAGTCATTCTTATGGACAAATGCAAACGAATAGATACTTTTTCAAATCAAATAACTACCCAGCTGATTATGCATATAAAACTAAACGAAATAATATTAATTGAGACTTGAAACCAAAAATTATTACCCAAAATAAATAAATAAAGTATTTATTACAGGTTCAAATTTTATAATTTATTGTTATTTCATTTTATGAGGTGTGCAGTGAATCAATTATAACGTATATTACTTATCGTTGAAACGCGTAAAAATTGCACAATATTTTTATCATAAAATATTGAAGAGTTCTCGAACAAACTATTCTGATTGCATTCTGTAAAGTCTTTTTATTTAAGAAAAACCTTTGTTGAATGTATTATAATTGCTAATTAATTCCTATGAAATACTGTAATTTTAAAAGAATATCAGTCATGTGTTGGAGAATTAAACATATTTATGTATAAATTTTCATCACATGTGGCAGTAAATACATATTTATTAGTAATTGATAGAGAGGGCTTAATACCTGTAAATCAAAATTAATTAATTAAATGTCCTAATCTCTAAAGAATATATTTTAATACTTCTTGGTTAGAATCTATACAAAATGTGAGTTTCTCTATTATTTTCCAAGAAGAATGAATGACGTATATGAGCCATATTTTTCAATTAATAACTATACAAATTCAGTTGTGTTCAAAAATGTCTAAAGTCCGCAGCATTAGAGCAGAAGCTGCATTAAGAGCGAATTACAGACATAAAGACATTCATAAAAAAAATGAAACAAGTTCCGTGTTCAATAGTCAAGGTTTTTGGTAGTATATTAAAATAAGCAAGTATTGTTATTACGAAAGATTAAATTTATTCCGCATAAAAATAAATTAAGGGAAAGTGCAATTCATAAATAACTAAATTTGACATTAAAAATCATAAGTAGCCATTTTCAGCTGTGCTCCCCAGACGAATAATTTTAAGCTTGTTGTATGCTAATACGGATTATTGCTTATGCAATACTTATTTCCCAAACAGCATGAGAAGACTCGGTAGTAACGAAATAAACCAAAGAGCGAATTCGGTGTGGGAAAATATTACAGAAACATGGGATTTGAATAATACATGCATAGTAAAAAGTTAGAGGAAAAATTTAATTTAATGTTTGCGAATGAGATAAAATCTTAAAGCAAGAAATGAAGTACGGGTATAAATTAGAGAATTTTCTTAAAACATATATTTTATAATATTATTACCAAATATTACTAAGTAAAAGATTTATGCCCGTTGTGTCAAAAATTAATTTCGAGAATAATACGATCTCCCTTATTCTCTCCTTTTTTTTTTCTTCCTAAATAGAATGAATGGAATTTTATTTGAATACCAGTCGGACCTAAATTTTCTTCCACCATGGTCCAGAAAAATCTATTACAGGCCATATTACCTTCTGGAGACAACAATATTATTCTCGCAAGAAGTTCACGTCTTTCTAACTTGACTCATCGTTATTTCTCCAAAATTAAATCTTAACTAACTTCGGCGCTACATTTTGGTAATACTGAATAGTATAAATCTACCGAATCAAAATGAAACGCGATTTGATAAATTAGACGAATATAAAAAAAATGTAATGAATTAAATTGGGATATATTTAGTGATATATAAGCGAAATAGAATTGAAAGAAAAGATTAGAGAGGTATAGAATAACGACAAACTGATGGGTGTGTAGATTGAAATGAATCATCGTAATTAATCGTTGATATTGGTAGTAGTAGGAAGTGACCTATGACCAGAATAATAGGAGTCGAATAAGCAATAATCAAGAAGTGCATGAATCCGAAGGAGCGAATTGGTTAGCTAAAATTAGATACCACGATTTAATGAGTTTCGAAGAATTCGACAAAAAGTTAGAGATCTTGCATAATCTATGGTAATAGCTAATAGACTGTGTTATCTTTCTATACCTTACTTCAATTGGAGTCTCGAGCTTATTAACTATTTCAATACACTTCAAGATGGCTGT
>BMAW01051939.1:0-22454 GCA_019974015.1 Nephila pilipes
CCAGCTCCCCTCTCCATCAGCAGGGATCATTCCCCTTCCAGATTACGTACCAACCATTGAACGATTCCGCAACCGATTGATCCTCTGACCTCATTAATCGAAACGCACTCGATCCGGGGTCTTTGACCTGGTCTCGCTGATCGTGAAAACCCAGTTAAGTCGAAATCCCAGGAGAACGCTCCATCCCCAGGTGAACTCCCCAACTTTGCATTGACCCCACAGAAACATGTGTAATCCAATCAGCGCAACCATTCCTTTCTCCTGAACTGAACCCATTGCAAGATCCTTATGATAAAAATTAAAAGCTCACGTAACTGAAACCTGATTTTAAAAACTGACGTTTCCAATCATAATCCTCATACAGAACTGTTCTCTTAGGACGATCCGGTTATAGCCTGATCCGGAACCTCATCTATGATACGAAACCATGCAAAACTGTCGCGCTGCCAGTCAAGATCCAGTGGAAAAACCCATTGTAGCTCAATCAAACCATTTCTCCAGAGTAACCTGATTCCCGAATCATCAATCCCTTTATCCTGGGGTTTCTGATCCACTGAGTAAACGATCTTTACGAAATCAGACTCCATATTAACCTTGATTCTGAGCATTTAACTGAACTGGTCAGCGTGTCCAAATCACATCTTGGTATTTCCAGGAACAACGGCCGCCGACCTTTCCTGAAAACCGAGAAACCCGAACTTATCCCATAAAGTAACCGACCAATCATGCGCCTCCATCTCTGAGGTGCTTCCACGATCCAGGGGAGCCGAAACCGGCTGGGCGCCGAACCCATCAGTAACCATGTTCCTTCTATCCACCATAGTGCGCCTGAGCACCGACAATAACTGGTTACCGCCTGAATCAATCGCTCAAAACGACAGATCCTTAACACCTTATCCCGGCATCTCCATCTGGTCCCCGAACATCCCGAAAACGGATGCTACGACCTGAATCGACCTGAAACCAGGCTGAAAACCAAACTGCTCTTTCCTCAAACCCCCAGTGCCGATCAAATTCCATGTATGATTTTGATCAAAACAATCATAAATCCTCAGGTCAACAATGGGACCCCTTTGAATCAGCCCCAGAGAGGGGTCGAACCATCAATACACGATCTGTTGATAGGATTGGGGCAACGATGTGGACACCATCCCTTGGTACGATAATTGAAATTTATATTACCAACAGCAATCAAAGAAACCCATTAATCTCCCATTGTCCACATGAAAACGAACGCTGATACTATTTGCGCTGGTCCTTAACCCAATGTTATCAT
Source organism: Nephila pilipes (assembly GCA_019974015.1). NCBI lineage: Eukaryota > Metazoa > Arthropoda > Arachnida > Araneae > Nephilidae > Nephila > Nephila pilipes. The sequence continues at coordinate 1,277 of BMAW01051939.1, forward strand.
TAACACTTCATATTAATCATCCCCAAAAATTTTCTGAGTCCCACATACGGAGAAAGTCTCTTTCTCCATTCAATCGATTCTCTCCCACACCATATAGAAGATAACAAACTGGGTAACTCCTGGCAATGATTCCGGTGCAAAAATCAAGTTCTCTATTAATATCGAAAGCTGAGGTTAAAACGATCCCTGGTTTTATTTAAACTTAGGCAAAACTCTATGACGATATCAAAAATTGAAGCCTGACTCATGGTGGGTCAAGTGCACTCTTTCACCCTGACCTTTAGTCCAGTAGCCTGCAATTGAGTCTAAAACCGCAAATATTATCAATAACCAGTCTCAGACCTTAAACAATAACATTGTCTTTAAAATGTCGAATCCTGATTGGTAAATTAAAACGAAAAATAACATCAATAAAGTAAAGACACAAAATATACTGAGCGTCCCATTAACATTATAACTTAAAAGACGCAAAGCTCTCCTTTTGTTAACCTATTCTGAACTGAACTGTTGTAAAATCCATAACTCAACCTCTTTCACAAGCTAATTGGCTGGGCGAGTAACTAGAAAACCTTATGAACTATTCTCTTCCCAACTGAAAAATACTTACGTGAGTCCCTGTCCCAAGTTAACCTATTCTCAAGAAAAATCCAAATGACCCATTTTAAGCCATTATTTAACCTTCGAGTCCTTTGAACTAAAACCATAACAATCAACCTGAATTAAAAAGGATTATCCCAAGAACAGGTTATTTTCCCCACATTATTCTTTTAACAATAGCTCTCGATGATTATTTATGGATCTTGTAAAGTTGTTCTATAAGAAACTGACGTACCGATAAATAAAATTAAACTGATTTCCACTAATAATACAATCTCCAAATTATCTCAATATTTATTGGTTCCTACAGTATAACTGATTTATATAACTCATTTCTTTATCACACTCAGAATCTCTTTATGGTTTGAAAATCAATACCAACATTATAAGCCAATCCTACGTTTCATTGTTTCTGAAATGTTACCAAAATAGAGATCTGAGATTTTAATATTTCGCATTGAACCTTAAACAAAGCTTTAAATCAAAAATAACCGTAAACTCCTGACACAATCTAACACCTTTGTAGATGCGTGACAGCCGTCTTAAGAATTTAGGATGATCTCTAAAGACTTGATAACAAAACCATTTAAGTCTCAAAGTAACATTTCTAAATATATATTGACATCGGAATTTAATGTTAAGATAGATGTACCTTGATGCACGTTGAGTAACTTTCCTGAACGTGATCATAAAACTATTTCAGTTTTTGCATCAGGCTAACATCACTGAAAACCAATTTGTAAATCATTATTTATAAGCCCTTGATCCTCTCGTAACACATGATTCTTTGTTCACAGCCTGAGGAGGAGTCTTCCCAAAGTTGTTGAGAACCTTCCATCATTAGCCTTATCCAGTTAGTCCAAAAATCTAGTTTCAAGAACTGAATCCAGGTTATAAAATTTGATTTGTACAATGTGTCTGAACATGTTGTAATTTTTATAGATCAATTTTCGTACAAATATCGATTTCAGAAAATAACTGACATATGGTATAATGCTCTTGAATGTGAAATCAAATCATGATAAACTCTTCAACTGAACTCTGAATTTATCAACTATTCACTATTCAATTTTGAATTTATTCACCGCATGTAATCCGAAAATTTTTCAAAGTGCTTCAAAAATAAGGATGAAGTAGCATACCTTTTATGCCCACAGACCTAATAAAATCAAAGTTATACAAGTGGACAATTTTTATTAAAGAAATAAGATTTTTTCTTGAAATACCGTAGTTGAAATATATATATATATATATATATATATATATATATATATATATATATTATGCTTAGTAAATGTTGAATTCCCTGTAAGAAGACTGATAGCCCTTTTTTAAGCAATACCGATATCACATAAAATATAATAAAGATGACATGGAGCCACTCCTCCTCAAATACTCAGAGATTGAATTTTTAGTCAAGCCTCTATGATATTGTTAATCATTATCAAACATCAATCATATTGAAATGTCCCTGGAACCTTTCTCATATTGTGTGGCATTGTTGGATCTAACATATTTAATGCAATAATGGAACATTTGCAGAAGTTCAAGTGAGAAAATCCTGAACCACCCCTACTCCTTTAATCCGGATATATACCCCTGCGTTTTCTACATGCGCTCAAAAAATAACTGCGATAGCAACGTTTTTAAAGGAAGGATGGTTACGGAGTGCGTATGTAACTGAATGGAATATCAAATAAAGAACTTTTACAAACGTGGCAGTTTGCGATAAGTGTTTCAGCGGTATAAATTCCAACACAATTTAGAACATTATTTCACTAAAACTTCTGTAGAATGCCTTCCGCCTCATTATTTATTGATTGTAGCTTATAATTTTACTTTATATTTGAATAATAACAGAAGAGAATTTACAGTTTAAATTGATACAAATATTAACTGGTATGTATTTCCCTTTTTATTCGCTTAGCCTACATTATAGTGTACAATAATCCTAACAACTTATTAACATTAACTTGAGAATGCTAGATCCTAATACAGATATTTATTTTACTCGGCTATTGGAACATAATTGTATACGATTTCACATCACTTACTTCCCATATTTTAATTTTAGGAATTACAGTGTATCTTTTGAATAAGGGCATCTTCCAGCTTAGACAAACTACATATACTCTCTTTAATACACTACAATTGTTTGTTGTGCTGAGAGTTCATTTTTCAGTGTGAGATTACCGTTTACATTTGTAAATCACAAACTTTTAACAATATCAGTACTACATTTCCTTTTTCTGGAATATTTAAAATGTTATTTTTTCATATGGTGTTCAGATTTGTAGCATATACCATTATTTAAAATGAAATGAAACTATTAAAGGGGAAAAAAACAATTAGTATCTTATTATAATATTCTGTATTGAGTTACATTTATTGAATTTTGTCATACGACATTTTAAATGAAGAATTTTATAAGATTTATATAACAAAATGAAAATATTTTTTTTTTTTAATTTCAGCCGTATTGTAGTGAAAATTATGATGGTGTATTATTTATATTCCTTTGAATCTCCAGTTAAGTATTGAATTAGAAACCTACTCATATAACAAAATTACATTTTAATTCCGATGTTTTATTCTCTATTATTTTATACGGTATTCTGAAATAAAAAGAAATAATTTTAAATCTCGACATATGATGTTTCACTTTTCGAATATATAACCATAAAAATGTCTCAATTTGAAATAATAATGAATCAAATTTCAAAAAAGGGGTTATTAACATAGGTTTTCTTTGAGCTTCATGTTCCATAGAAAAGATATATTTAAAGTATTTCCATAAATTACAATAATGATAAAATTCCAATTTATTTTTTCTCTTAAAGATAAATGAATTTCAGATGAAATTTTCAATTTTGAGACAGTCTTAAAAATTTATTAATTGTTAATACAAATCATAGTAAACTAAGAGGTGAACATGATGAAAAATATTAAGGAAACCTTCGACATGTTGGGATTTTGAAAGTAACTCAGAATTATAGTTTTCAAAATATTACAAAAAAATATATGAAGCGCAGAATACCCATAATTGTATAAAAGGAGTGATTGAGTACATATATAAATGCATGGGAAATACGACACTAGAAATTCTTTAAAAAAGACAAAAGTAGAGGATAGAATATACAAAAAGAATTATTTTCCATTTTTCAACAAAGAAAAAAAATAGTCGTTTGTGAGAAGCAAGTTTTCTGTGGGGAGAAATTTGAGAATTTACTCTTGTATCCCCAAAGATTTCCTTTTGTCTGAGAAACAGATATGCACTCTTTCAGAAATACGTACTTGAATTTTAACACACAAAATAAACTGCAATAAATATATATTTTAGAATTTTTCAATAATTTTAAAACATTGTAAATATTATACCAAAAAATTATATTCAACTAATTATTTTAATATTACTATGTATTCGCAAAATATTTTATTGCTGAGTATTTTAAGATGGTATATATAAATATGGGAGGAAATGGTAAAGTGTTTTGTATAATATGTTTTATAACACACCTAGCATCCAAAAGAAGATAAAAATTTGTACATTTTAATTAATTGGGAGAGCTTGTTAATTTTTCCTTTCATTTAATGTTTTTATACCTCTTAAGAAATGAAGGAGTGATTTGATATTTTCAAATATAAAGTAATGAATAGATAGACAGAATGATTAGATGGAATAGATAGATAGATAGATAAGATAGATAGATAGATAAGATGGAATGGAGATAGATAGATGAATAGATAGATATAGATAGATGAGTAAAATGAATAGATAGACAAGACAGACAGACCGAACAGACAGACGGGCGAAGACCAGACAGACGGAGACAGACCAAGATAGACAGATGAGAGATAGATAGATAGATAGATAGATGAATTAGATGAATGGAGATAGATAGATGAATAGATAGATAGACAGACAGACAGACAGACAGACAAGACGAATAGGAACCAGACAGACAAGAGACAGATGAGCAGATAGATGAATTAGATAGATAGATATTTGAATAGATAGATAGATGAATAGATAAATGAATAAGATAGATAGATGAATGAATGAATAGATAGATAGATGAATGGAGACAGACGAAGGTCAGACGAACCAGACAGACAGACGAAGACAGACAGATGAACCAGATAGACGAATGGATAGATAGATAGATAGATAGATGAATGAGATAGATAGATAGATAGATAGATATAGATGAATGAATAGATAGATAGATAGATAGATAGATGGTAGATAAGGAAATGAATAGATGATAGATAGATAGATGAATAGATAAGATAGATGAATAGATAGATAGATAGACTAGATGAATGAATGAATGAATAGATAGATAGATAGATAGATAGATAGATAGATAGCAACTATATTCTTCGATATCGTGAGCTATACGTTGTAAATATGTATGTTAAGATTGAGAGCGTATCCTTAAAATTTATTCGATACAACCAGACTAAATTACGATCGGAAGAATTCATCCACATACGAGATGGTATTGTCGGAAACATCGATGAAAATTTAAGCCCCAATGACATCGACAGTGCTTTTATTTTACCTTCGAGCAACATCGGAAGTCCACGGAACATGCAGGAATACATACAAAATCTGATGACTTACGCACGTAATTACGGTCGTCCAGATTTGTTTATTACATTTACATATAATCCTAATTTTGAGGTAATACAAACTTTACTATTATCAGGACAACAATCAATGCATCGTCTTGATATAATTGCACTTGTGTTTAAATAAAAATTGAAATCTTTGACTGATTTCATTGCTAAACATTCGGTTTCGGTAACATACGTTGCTGCCCGTGTTCAATTAAGTGGCAAAAGCGAGGTTTGCCTCATGCCCACATTTTATTTTGGCTGGAATTTAAAATCCGTCCAGAAGAAATTGATCAAATAACTTCAGCCGAAAATTCCGGACCCATCAATTGACGAAGAATTGTTTGATGTTGTTACCAGTCACATGATCCATGGACCGTGCTGAAATTTTAACATGACATCGCCTTGCATGGAAAATGGAAAATGTAAGAAGCGTTTCTCAAAGCAGTATACCAATGATACTATCACGCATATTGGCTGTTATCGGTTGCATAAAGCTACAGAAATGCTGAGAATGGTGGCCCCACATTCTCAATGTGACGGTCAAATTCCACAGATGAATTTGAAATTGACAATCAGTGGGTGATACCGTACTCACTATTGCTTTCAAAAACGTATATGGCTCATATTAATGTCGATTTTTGCAGTTTCGTGAAATCGGTTAAGTACATTTGTTAAGTATGCCAGTAAAGACAGTGATTTGGCCAAGCGCGTATTTGAATTGCTAATCATAAATAAAAAATAAAAACAAAATAACACGATAACAAAATGGGTAAATACATCAACAGAAACGTAGCTATCTGGCGTATTCTCAATTTTCCTATACACGAAAGAGACTCTTCTGTCCAGCATTTAGCAAAACCTTCTTGAAAACGGTCAGCGTGTGTACCTCACTGAAGAAAATGTTCTCCAAAAAGCACTTGAGCCTCCAAAAACGACACGAACTAAATTTTCTAATTGGAACCTGTAAAGCATTTTTAATATCATTTATTCTTGCCAAGATACAGACGCAAAAGAAACCATCATCCGCAGTTCCATCGTTAGAAATTGCTGCCACACTGTTAGATAGCGGGATAATAGCACATTCATTATTCAATCTGCCATTAGACATTCATAACAAATTAAACGTAATATGTAACATTAAAAAGAATATCGGAATAGCTGCAGTATTGCGAAAAAGTTCAATCATAATCTGAGAAGAGTGCACAATGGCTCACAAACATTCACTCGAAGCATTGCACAGAACTATGCAAGATTTGAACGCCAACGATATTTGAACGACAAAATTTGAAAGGCAATGGCAGCTTTTGGCGGATGGATCAAATTAATGGCACCATGTTTCATCAGCGATAATGATCCTTGAAAGGAATTAGTTCCCCATTTCATGGTACCGTATAAGTTGTTGCATGGAAACAGACATGTGATGCATCTTCTTCTCCTCCGTCAAATGTTTCGGCACCTATTGCGAGGAATCCTTTCGGTATAGAAAACTTTCATGCAATATTGTGTGAATAGTTACTTCAATTGTTCATAAACTTTCATCTGCTATTTCCCCAGGGATTGATTCGCCGATTAATCCTGACCAGACGTTCTACATCTGCAACTGCTTCCTTTGTGATAACCACTTTCATTTGACCAGGTCATGACCTGTAGTCAGTATTGCTTCTTCCACTACAAAAATCCATATACCATCAAAATACCTATCTGCAACTCATACACTTCGTGCAATACATATTTTGCATTTGACGATACATTTGTCTACCACTTCCATTTTCTGCTGTTAAAATTTGTACTGCTTTTATCGTACTCCTATTCTATCACCCACGTATTTCGCGGGATCTGATGACATTGCATGCATTCCCAGCACTAAACGCCCTCTATAGGATCATGCACAATCATCTTTCTCTTCAAATGTTTGAGTTATTACAGCAATTTCACTTTCATTTAGGAGAACCTAATGTAATGGTGTATCCACGTTTCATTGATAGTAATTATGTGCACCAATATCTTAAATTTATTGCTCTTAACTGCGTCAATTCAGCATCGGAAATGTTCATTCGAACACGTTTTTGATCTAATGTGAGCAAACGAGGCACCCAAATCACGGCCGCTTTTTCATGTCGAAATTCTCATTCAATATGTGACAAGCAAGTTCTTTGGATATATTCACAATCTGTTATCTGTGTTATCTCTCCCACTTCAGTTAAATGGTCGTCTAGTACCATTTGGAAAACATTATGGATGTTATAGTCAGTGGTTGCAGTATTTGTACATCCAAAATATTCATCGTCTCCCAAAATGGTAAGACTACGTTTAAAATCAGCTGCCTAAATTTGACAGTGGCAAAGGGTTTAAATGATTATGCAGAGTCACCATACACAGTGACAAATTCCTATTTGATTTGCGTTGGTGTATTTTCTTACAAAAACTAATATTTAATGACAGCTCGATGTTTTCAATTTTCACAAAGGAACTCACATTCACTAGATCAAACGATTGTCAAACAAAAACTTTGCTCCAAAATAGCTGAAATGTGAGTGACCACCAGTCAGAGATGCGCAACCACAGTTTCTAGCTTTTATTAATGAGTGCTACCCTTTTCACATCAAGGTCGGAAACCTTTAACACTATCCTTATATATATACCAGTAAATTAACCAAATACAAATAAGTACATAATTTAAAATCCTACTGAAACGAAAGAGTATATAACAAGACAAAAGAATATAAAATTAGTAAATTAAATTTTAAAAAAAATTAAGATCAATTAAGTCTAAGTTATCTCTGACTCAGCATTCAAAAATGTATTTTGTCCTTCCAATCACACGTCATTGTATTAAAAAGTAAAACAGCTAAGCATATGTATACACGTAACTAAATAATTTTAACAGAAAATTAACAAAAATACATTTAACACATATCAGTATGCAAAAGGTGTATTTAGAGGACTGATGAATTTATCACAAATAAAGCATTAATGACTATTTTTTTTTTATTTTACCATTTTTTAGACATTATTTGTGCTTAGAAGAAGAAGTAAAAATAAGTTTCAAAATTTAAATGTGCACTTTTAAAAGAATTAAAATTCAAAATTACTAAGTTATGTAGCATTTAAAAACAAACAAATTACGCCTATCTACTGACAATGCTCTAAATTAAAATTTCTCAAAAAAAGAATACTAAACAATAATTTAACTATAATTATATTAAATGTAAGTTATTCATTAAATTATAAAGAAAATAATTATGCATGCAAAACACGAGATACAATAGTATAATTTATAACATAGATGTACACACACATATACACCCACAAACATATATCTTTATGTATATATATATATATATATAACCATATACATATATACATAAAAGAATAAAATATATTTTATATTTAATTTATTTTAATCATTTTTAAACTTTTATTCAGAACAATATTTGGACAATTTGCATCCCTACAACTTGTTAAAACGTTATCATGATTATTATTTTTAATATGAAGACCATTACAACTTCATTATTTCTAACAGTATAAGTTAGGTATATTTTAATAAAGTATCTTACTGTAACATCTATTCACATATTCCTATTCTTAGAAATATTTTTGAATTATAGTACTATTTATAAAATTTATTAAATTATTATAACTAAAAAATATTTAATATAGTATGTTTTCGAATAGTCACAGTTTTAACAATAAACCACACACAATTTACACATCATTAAGCTACATTAAAATTAATACATAGTTATTTCTTTTTTTCTGTACTATTATATGTATATATATGTATTTGTTAGAATATATGCACACACACTTATATATATATATATATATATATATATATATATGTGTGTGTGTATATATATACATATACATGTATTTGTATATATATATATATGAAATAAAATAGTAGTATATAGGAATTAATTTTACAGGGACAATTCAGGTTTTCAGTTTTAAAATAACATTAGAGACAGTTATTCCAATAATAAATATACTTCACTTGCAACAAATACTATGCAAATAAAATTCTAATATAAAAACACATTTCCTGAAAATATTTTATTGTACATGCTTTGGATAAAGACGTATAGAAACATAAGGAATTTTTAAATAATTTGTGTATTTTTTTTCCTTTCCCTGAATGCAGTACTTTTAAACATTTTTAAATACTTTCATATCACAAATGAAGTTTCGAATTAGCAAATTCCAATCATATAAAAAATGATTCTATGAATTATGTTAAACGCATTTTTCTAAAATCAGTTTCATTACATCATAGCTTTTCACTTTATACAATATATAAAGTCTTGTAATGGTTTTAATTCAGAAAAGAGAAATTCTTATTAATTTACACATTTCTGCAAAATAATATGGAGAGATTTGCGGAGAGACTACCTAGACCAGACGTTCTCTGCATTTAAGCAAATACAATTTCGTTCCTTGTGGGGCATTTAACTTGTTGGGCTCGAAATGAATTTCGATTATGAAATGGATATCGTTGCAAGAATCATTCGTGTTCCTGTACATAACTAAGAAAAAACTAGCATTTTTGACCGCTTCTAGCAAATAATTGGGTTCCACATTGTATCTTTGGCATCTTTTGTAACGAGATAACTTCGAACATCTCCTGCAACATTTTGAAATGGAAGGGTCTATCAAAACTTTGCAATATTTATGTTCAACGAATGAAGAAGTGGCAGACTTCTGTTGCAGGTAGGTCGGCTGTGCTGCAGATGTGAAATACATCATACTTTTTTTTACATTTTACAGGTGTTCGTATTATTTCCTCCATCTGTATATGTATATATATATATATATATATATATATATATATATATATGTGTGTGTGTGTGTGTGTGTATTGTGTATTTATTTATAATGCATTTGTATGAAAATGTATATGTAAAAACAGGTTTACAATTTTCTTTTACATTAACATTTCGCATTTTCTTTTAGGTCTTACGTAATTCTAATAATAATATTCTGATATAATTATTTTTAACATAAATTTTGATTTTATTTTAAAATTAGTCAAACGATTAATACACTTATATTTAATTTAGTTACTTTTATGAATTTTAATATTCTTAGATTTATTAATTTTAGTAATTATAATTACCACAATAATTATTAATTTTAAATTGAAGCTTCATATAAGTTTTTAATAATAAAAGTTATGTTGGATAAGTATTTTTTTATCAAATATGAGAATTTTGTGCATTCAATCAACCAATCAGTAGTTTTTGGAGATTAAATGTAATGTAATATCACGCCCCATTAAATTGAGTTTTGCTGAACAAATTTTGCGTGAAGGTAATAATAATAATTTTTTTTAGTTCCAAAAATATTATTACGTGTATTTTAATAGTTATAGATTCGTTATTCTAAGCTTGTGCTTATTTATATTTATTTGTAATTGTTTCCATTTCCTAAAATTAAATTTTTGTTCATATATAGAATTCTGATTATTCATCATGTATATATTTAATGATAACGTAATTACTGAAGTTATGTTTGAACTCGTTACATATAAGCTAATTAAAACATACTTTTCTTTCTCCAAAATCTAGGATAGCATTGATATAACACTTTCTATTTTTTTTTTAAATCTCTTTTTAGAGATATTTTTTCAATAGATTTACAATTACTTTTGCTGTAATTTTTAAACAATCGTTTATATTTGTTTTGAAATGAAATCCTAATATATAATTTGTATTTTAGTAATTGTATTGCTTTTTTCGTTATAATGTCTTATATATTTTAAATTACGATAATATTGCTATGTTTATGACAAATCTTTATTGATTTCTTTCAATTAATTTTGGAGTATCTATTCAGGAGTATTAAATTTTTAGTTTTAATAATTTTTTTATTTTTTTTTTGTAAAAGTTATAATTCATTACTTTTCATAAATATCTGTATAATTGAAAATTAAGTCTAATTAGTGTTTAAGTACAAATACCAAAAATATATACTTTAGCATAGAATTAAATGAAAAATTAATAAATATCTATATTTAATTATAAAAAAGATCTTTATATGATTAAATAAACTCTGAAGTATTTTAAACAAAAAAAGAAATTATAATTATCAAAAAGAAAAAAGTATTCTTAAACTATAAAAAGCCTTCTGTTGAACTTATGTACAAAAATCCCAAAATAATCAAGTCTTCAGTTATTATGTATGTGATACGTTTAACTTTTTTTTTTATTTCATAGCAATTTAACCAAAACACTTAAAATTCTAATATATTAAGAGACTGAATTGTTTTCTTACATTAACATTTCTTTAAAATTTTTCGAGCAACGTCTGCTAAAGAATTAATAAATCAAAAAGTAATGCTTTGTCTGAATTGAAAGGGAATAAGACTATTTTATGTATTTTATAATTGATAAATTTATTCTGGTAAATATTCAAATGCAATGTAAAGGGATTTTGGTATCTTTTTCTTTTTAATATTACTATAATTTTACAATTTAGAAGTGCCGTTGGAGAATATAATTAATAGTTTATCAAAAATTTTAATGTGATTTTTTAACAACAGTCTCTTTTCCCCTACTTTAAGATGTTTCGTCAACAAATATGTTCAAAAATATATATTTTGAATCGAAAATCTAATTAAAATTCCTTTCAAAAACATTACGACCAATCCCATTTGTTCTCTTATTTAAACAAAACATTACATCCACTGTCAACTTTTTTAATTGGAGTTAACAAACATTTCCGAAAAATTATTATCTTAAATTTTCATGTAGAATACATTATAACAAGTATCGAGTTCATTTATATATATATTATTTGAAGTATCGAGAGTTTTTAACTTTAACAAAGTATCGTGTCCAGCTTCAATGGCCTCAATACATCAAATTTCCTTACTTTTATGGTGCGTACGAAATGAAAGATATAAATGTTACAACAATATTGAGGAAGAATTGTAGCAATCTAGGTATCTTGTTTGGAAAAGGATAAATGAAACAATTTGTCTTCTGACGGAAGTTAAATTTTCTCTTGCCTTTGAAGGAGATGTGTTATCCTTAGAGTTTTTTTCTGGCCAAAGTTATTTCCTACAATATGAAAATTCCATGTAATGTAATTTTGATTTAATATACGTTGTATATATACTTTGTTTAGGGAAAAACTTTTTAAGTGGTACATTATTGTTAAACGAGGAAAATGCAGTATTTTAAGGCTGTTTTTGGTTAATGTTAATGAATAAAACTCAAAGTTTGAACATATTTTATGGTAGAAGAAATGCTTCAATACTATTATAAATTACTAGTGATATAACAAATACAATTATTCATTAATTAGCATTCTTAGAAATTGGATTTTCTTTAAAAATATGCAATTTTTTCCCATTATTTAAAACGAATATTCAATTTTCTATGTTAAAGTATAGGAGACGAAATTTTCGAACACATTCTCTACAAGAAAAAATGTATTGATTCAAGTAGAATTGAATAAGTTAAAAGTATACACTTTTCTCTATAGAGCAGTAGGATAGCGTAGCCAGGATATATTATTCGTTACTAAACAATTTTTTAAGGATTCAAATGAATTTTTATTAATTATTGACGTTCTTCGGACTATTTTCAACAGAGGGCGCTGCAAATATATTTTTTTCTGTAGCACGTACTCTTGGCTAGGAATGCTTATTTTTATCGAACATTTACAGTTTCTTTTTGAAATGAAATTATAGCAACTTGTAAATTGTGACAAATGGTAAATATGGAGAAGGCTTAATGATTCACAGAAGCGCGTGCGAAGCTTACAAACTAACTTCTAATAAACTCTTCGGTTTGAGAATATTTTGTGTGTGTTTATAAAAATATTTTTTGCATGTAATGATAACTTTGTGTTGTTGAAAAAAATGTTTAAAAATAAGCTTTGATTCAGTGAAGTGAAAGGAGAGAAGGAAGAATCTATGAATTAAATTAATATTGAATTTCTCTGAAATCATTTAAAAAATGTTATTAAAACTTTTTTTTATCCGTTAAAAATTACAACAAAATACAAATTACTATTTCGGGAAGTATAAAATGTGAAATTTTAATTTAGTCACTACAATGTACAGAATTAATGTGTTTATTCCAACAAAAGTTGTTTTTTTAAAATTATCTTTATTTATTTTTTATAATATTTTTTCCAAAGTGAGTTACGCATCTCTCAAAATTTAAATATTAGAACCACTTGAACAATTATTAAATATTGTTACTTAAGCTGAATTATAAATAATTTATATTGTGTACCATGCATTTTGTCCATATTTCAATTTATAATGTAACGTGTTGTAGAAAATAATGAGATGATATTTCTAACTGTATAAAAATATTCAATGTCTTCATATGAAAAAAACAAAACACAAAATCATTGCTTCAGTTAACTATAATTTTCTTTTTGAGAGTATATAAAGAAGACTTTGGCTTATAAAGAAGAATGAATAACAAATAAATAATTATGATAGCGAAAAATTGAAAATAAATCTTCATCTTTCGAGGTAAACGACATTTGAACATTTGAAAAAGCAACAATTATCTTAATTATATCTTACATTCGTAATGAAGTTTATTTTTGTTATGAATGTAATTATAAGTATACATTATATTTTTAAACTTTTACTAACTAAAAATATTATCAAATTATTATATAGATAAGTTAATATGCATTTCAATCTCATCTGACAATCTCTTCAAAATTATTATACATTTTCTATGAAGGAAACTGAACTGTATCTTAGCGAAATGCTTTCTACATTCGTTAAAATTATAACTATATCTAAGCCCAATTATTGATATTATAAGATGGCAATCACAGAAAAATAAAAAAAAAAATACTTATATTCCTCGTGAAACACTTGTTCAATTTTGTTTTTCTATATCGCCTCAGGAGCTTGCCTTCTTTAAGCAAGTACGGCATCACGACTCCAAGACATCTAAGTGATCTTTTTATTTCCCATAAATTTTACCATCTTTGATGAACTTGGGTGACGCACCCCTGAGATACCTTAGCAATGTTTTACTTTCCACAATCATTCTAATCAATCAATTTTTACCAATTTTTCATATTTAAAAACTTTGGACCACTATTACGCCTTGTTTGGTTCATTACACATTGTTTGCTCTTGCGCCATTAAACACAACCATCACATCGCATCCTATTGCTTATACGTTGCATCATAATGTCTTACATTCACAATTCCAAACATAAGTTGTACATTAATAAATTTATCGCAAATGATTTCTGAACAAATACTGTATGTGACCGTAATTGATTAATTCAGTAACAGGAAAAAAAATTCTTCATATCTTATTTTATGAAATTTACGAAAACAATTCACGTAAAATTTTAATTACATCAATTGATAAAAAAGCTAAGTAATTTATTAATCAGTGTAGAGCTTTATACATTTTATGTGGTTATATTCGCTTTATTATTACTAGCGAAAATTAAAATTGGACATTTTCAATTTTCTAACCAAGTCCCTGAATAACATGCGCTATTGTTTGAGACTAATACATTTTACACATATCAACTCAGAATAATAATTAATTCAAAGAACATCTATTGCAGTTGAATTTAACAGAATACCAATCTAACATACCAATATAACTAAACAGTATTACAATAACAAAATTGAACCTATTTTAGGTCATCATTATGTTTCTCAACCGTATAACAACTAAATAAGAATATTTTTCATTTAAATTGGAAAACTAAATTAATGAAAAGATTCTAATTTTTTGGAGCATTCGAAAGATTGAAAATTAGTTTCCTAAAAATGCAAATGATGTCTGAAATTTGAAAAAGCAATGATATCCATAATATTCTACTGTAGAAGTTTTCAAATTCCATGATTGGTCTGAAAACTGATAGAGAAAATAAAACTAATTGTTTCAATTCTAGTGCATTCCCCCCAACTAGCTTTTTTGGTTACTTTATGATGTTATTTAATTTAAGAACCTCGCCTTGTGTATAAACTGTGTCTTATGTAAACCAGTATTGCTAAATATATAAAAGTGTAATGAATAGGAAATGATGAGATAGAGAAATTGGAAGTTTTAAAGTGCTGAGGGGAGATCGCAGGTTGGTAATATAAAAGTGCGTTTAATATTGGTGTGGGAAATTTACGTGATCCTCGGAAACCTGATAAGCTTCACTGTCTTTGTTTATAAGTATAGTTCTCGACTCAGATCCAACTTTGTTGTTATTGAGATAAGTTGAAATTTCAGTTATAACCTTGGATTTTGATCATGTGTCAGTAACTTATCCATATGCATAGTAATAGTTGTCATGCTATACTACGAATAAAACTATTTGGATTTTTTAAACCAACTTCTCCTCGGATGAACATTCATTGAGTTTCGATGACTCAGATCCTAAGTAACGATGCAGAAGATGTCACGAATGCCTCTACCTTTCCCACCTTGAGTTCTGATCCAGAGTTGGAATGACAATTCTACCGATTCAAATTTTCCGACAGTTTCGGCAAAAATAAATAACACGAAAGAAAGCTGATATAACTATAAAATGTAAGTCTATTGATTGTATATCTTGAAGAAACGAAATATGGGTTTTGTTGAAAATATTTTTCCCTTATTAATTATATTCTCTCATATTTACTGGTCGTTGTAGCCGAAAGGTCATGACATCTCTTTCATAGAGGCATGAGTTCGAGACCTGATTCCATTAAAAACCATCATGATGATGTTGACGTACGTGATATCTCCATGTCATCATGTTGCATCCGTCGCTAATAATCATCGTGTTACTTTTAAGTGTGAAGTTACTAACAAAAACAATATTTTATAACAATGGTGTTAGTAGCAATATCTTTAGGAACCACATTCTAAAAAGAAATATTTGAAAGAGCCGTTTGTTCCATGTTGCCATCTGGATATTGTAAAATTTCCTTACATTACTTTTCATTTTCCTCCAAATTGAGACTATTTTGTGAATTTTCATTCAAGAAGAGAGAGAGAGAGTGAAAGTAGAGATTTATGGCGTAAGAGCCAAATATGGCTATGCTGCGCCAAGCAATATTTGTGATATAAACGTTTTAAGAAAATAGAAAAAAGAAAATACGTAGACAAGAAAAATAGTCTAAAATCTAATCTAAAAAAATCTTGACGCCTACCCGGGGCTTCATTATTCGTATGACATTGTATCTCACTTATTTTATACTGATTTTTTTATAAACTTTTATATGCATTTGGTAACAAAAATAATTCCCTTTTATGTAGTAATCCATAGAATATTAGTATAGTTATACATAAGTAACACGTACAGTTCTTATAGAATCCTAGAATCCTGTTCGAGAATATGTAAACTTTATTAGAAAATATCGTCAGTCACTTTTTGTATTTAATTGCATCTTCTACTTCAGAGGGATCTCTCAAAAGCATTTTAGGTGTCACTCTTCCGTCAATAATTTCCGGTAAATTAAATCTAAAATAAATTTTTATTAGCTTTGAAAGTAGGGATATCCAAATTTCCTCATTTCGTTGCATACACAATATTAAAAAGTATCTTTTTTACTCTACGTGAAGATTGCACCCGTTTTTCTCAGTAACGCAAACAAGAAAAGGATCTATTCAAGAAGTAAAGCGAGCAGTATCCAACGGATTTGGTCTGAATCGCTATGGTTGCCATACGCCATTGTAAGGTAATCAATGAAAAAATCTTAAGGAGGGGGGGTTGAGAAAAACCCCTCCTTCTCTCACTGGTTTTATAGCTTGAAAGTATCCAATTATCCCCCTTTCCTCCTAAAGCTTAAGCTACTCGTATTAATTGGTTCTGTAGGGTAAGAGGTTTGTCCAAGAGATATTCACGCTAGAAAAAAAAATATTTTCTATATATTTCACGCTATTCTAAATTTTCTCTGAGTTCTACTTGCACCATGTTCGATGGAAAAAAACGATTTTTGTATACTAGGGATTCAATCAAGGGTCATGTGCTCAACCAACATTTCATTACATATTGCTAAGTCGCTCTGAATAATAAAATGATAATTTATAATTATAATGAAAACATTATGCAAAAGGATATTTATGAGATAATGATTGTATTTGCAATTCAATAAAAATTTTAATTTGTGGCAAAATAAAATCGTAATTATAGAAATCATGAAGTTGGAACTCTTTGGCTGGTTCCCTGTCTTGCGGTAGGGGCTTTCACTTTTTCTTTGCACTCGAATCCTTTTCCATTGTTAGTTTGGTGATGAACGGTGATCAATGCAAGGAGTTTTCGTTGAATTCAAACCTTTCTTTTGATCTGAATTAGAGAAGCTTGAATCCAATTTTAGTTCCTCAAAAGTAGGGGACGAGTGAATAGTTAGCTCTAGTGACCGATTTTGGACATGACGAATACCATGAAAATGTTTTTGTAACTCTTTCATCTGTTTTTTTTTTTTCACTTTTTTCAGAGATTTTGGACTAACACTTTACGCAAGAGCCTCCAAAATTGTGTATACACCTATCTTTCTTTACTTTGAAAATACAAACATATGGAAAAAAAGGTTTATGATAAGTTTTTAACAGGAATGAAAACCTCTTCTAAAATAAAATATATATTCAAAAAATACAAATAAACATGAATTTAATATAATAATAAAATTATTTGTGTCTCTGTATAAATGACACGAATCGATGTCCCAAAATTGGTTGTGTCAAGTTGTCAATAATGGTTGTGTGGCCCGGAAGAAATCTTTCATTTTCAAACAAAACCAGGAGAAAAGGCTTTCGTTTCCAAAATCTATATTTAAAGATTTCAAGACTTTTAAAATCAAGTTATATTCAGCGATGAGAGCAATTTAAAAATTTTAGAAAGTGATGGGTGATGCTATGTTTGGCAGAAGCCTAACAGTGAGTTGCTTGCAAAAAAATACCGTTCCTAATCTCAAATATGGAGGGGTTCTGTCCTCGTATGGAACGGTATGTCAGCCAATGGTATAGATAGTTTTGTTTACTGTTAGGATAAATGGCATTTATTCATAGGATCATGATCAAAATTCAGTATTTGAACATTCTGAGAAATAATATAGGGCAAAGTACTGAAAAGTTGGGTTTAGGATCAAGTTTCATTTCTCAACACGATAATGATCCTAAGCATACAGCTAAAATTATTCAATTGTTGCTGTTGTATAACTGTAGAACGCAAATACACACTTCATCACTTCATCTCAACGTTATTGAAAATTTATGGTGACAGTTAGAAAATCTTTCCAAAAGCCCTTTGTCAGGAGTAAAGACAATTTAAAAATTGTTTTAAGAGAAGAATATACTAAAATCATAAGTGAAACAACTCAAAATCTTATTAAACTGATGCCACACCGTCTGGAAGCCGAATTAATTCGAGAATGTGTGCAACCAAATATTCGTTTGTCTTTTTATGTTTCATTTAAAAGTTATATCAAATGTATACTCAAATTTTTGACTTAATATGTTGTAGTATCTACTTTAAAATTATATAACTAAATTATTAAAAGGATTTCATACTTGTTTCCACATTTAGTACATTTCTTAAAATACACTTTATCACTTATATTGATTTTTTATAAATATTCAGCATTACTTTTTTATACATTTAATGTCGAAAAAGGAAAGTGTATAATCAATTTTGAGATCCACAGTATACACCATATAGTTTAGATCCATATAGTCTTTAAATTCATCGATTTCCTTTCCTTGTTTTCTTTGTTCTGCGTTACTTCATTTTATATCTACATCGGGCATGATGAAATTTCTTGCATTGCAATCCAGTGAGATTCTAGTTTATCGCATTAAATCATCTCCAATTATACAAGGATATCTCATGTCTTCTATTACTGTTTAAACTGCCATTCTTGTTTGCAATGTTTAATATCAAGTCCTGGTCACGAGTTCTTTGCCGGCGTTATTTCCATCGAAACGTAATTTCGAGTCCTGATGACACTAAAGATACGCAGTGTTGGGGAGATGATGAAATTGAGCCTGTCATGACTCAAAGTCCTTCCACTGGCTTGATGTAGAAGTTAGGAAAGGGACGTGCCAGCTCAAGTATCGTCCTCGTCACTTGTGCAAGGTTAATTGCGAATTCATTCGCCAAAGACCCTCGTGTTGCTTCTACGTGTTAAGTTAATAATCAATCAATCAAATTATTTAATCAAGAAAAAATTATCAATTTCTTATTTACATCAATCATATTTGCTTATTCTTTAGAAACAGGCATAAATATACATAAAAAATTATTTATTTAAAAATATATGTGAGTTTTCTCTGATACTATGGCCTTACTTAGGAAGTATATCTTGTAGCATTTGAAAAGAAATATTTTTTATATTTTAATGTGAAACGAAACCTGATAAAGATAAAGACAAAGCAAGATAAAGGTTTCAAAAAGATAAATATATCACATTACTGTACTGAACCTTTTTTTTTTTCTAAATGTATTATGACAATGTTAAATATAGTTTCCAAAACTAACTACTAAGGCAATGAAACTAAAAGAAGCGAACTATAAAAAATTTATATTGAATAAGTTTTGTAAAAAAAAGGGGGAAGCTTTGTAATAAATAAATTTGACTGTAAATGATCCACAGTTATTTCTCAATTATTTATATTTAAGTAATTATTCGTAAGTTTAATTCAGGGAACAATTATAATTAATAAAATGCATAGTTCTAACATAATATATCCATTTGGTAAAAAAAAATTAAGTATACAATTAGTTCATTTTTAACTCATTAAATTAAAATACAAATTTTGTACTATAAAATTAATACTAATTCAAGTAATCTATTAAATACTCATTATAGTGATTGTTTTCATAATTTAAATTTGGAAATATTCGAAAATAATCTATAGTAACATAATACTATAAATGCTTGGCAACTCTCCTCACATTTTGTTTTTTATTATTTTCATTTTTATTTATTATAACTTTTCCTCAATTATTTATTCTTTATTGTTATTTTTTACTACTGTCAATAATAATTTCCTTAAAAAATGAGTAATTGAGAGAAAGGTTTACATGTTTAATCTTTAACGCTTTCAATAGTCCTCTCTTTAAAATTTCTTTTAACTTGGAGAAAATAAATTTTGAATTCCTTAAGTATATTCCTTTCTTTCCGCACCTCTCCTTTCCACAGAAAAAAAAAAACTCAACACCCCTTAAATGCTCTGTGAAATTCCATGGTGTCCTTCAATTACCTTCCAATTTTAAACCATAGAGATATGTTTATCACTCAAGTTGAAAATTCCAGCCAAAACAAAGTACCAAATACCTTGGAATACTCAGTGCCATCTATGGGTATTATTTAGTTCTTTTTTATTCAGCGAAAAGGCTTTAAACAAAAATAAAGAAAAAAACATATAAGGTACAAGAATAGGCATTATATAAATATAATAAGCATTAAAATAATTGATTGAAGCTTTAAAAAAATTGGTTAAGAATGCATCTAAGATTTGTATTAAATTTATTTTCTGTTCTTAATGTAAAATTATTTTATTTATAATCATCACAAATTCTATGGTGATATATTCTAGTTCAATAAGATATGCTCCCAATTAATTAAAGAATTTTTTTATAAATATTTAAGTTTAATATTATTATTTCCAGTACTAGCTTTCAAAGTTGAATAAAGATTTAATTTAAATGAAATGTAAAAATAATTGAAAATTTAATATTCACACCATTGCGATACATTTATTTATTTGCTTATAACTTTTCAAGCCAAGTATGTTGTGCATCTTATGAACATATTTCTTACCTTAACATAGCATAATTTCCTTAAAAAATTCTTGATATTTAAAAAAATTATGATACACTGTTGTAAAAAAATAGTAATATGGCAACTACTTCAAAGAACGTAATTTAGTACATTTGTTTACAAGCCCATAGTTTCTTTGATGAACCAGTCAACCTTTGCACTTAGAAATAAAATACATTTGATTACATTTGCAAGATTTTTCAGGAAAACACA
>BMAW01051941.1:0-28085 GCA_019974015.1 Nephila pilipes
TTTTTTCAAACCACACAATACGCCAAGGTTGGAACAGATCTCATTCAAAACTTGTGATTTACGAGTGTGTTTACCGCAGAAAAGGTGATACATTTTCATAAGGTTGGAACAGATCTCAATCAAAACTTGTGATTTACGAGTGTGTTTACTGCAGAAAAGGTGATACATTTTCATAAGGTTGGACTTTTACATTAGGATAATAACCATGGAAGCCCTTCCCCAACCACAGGATGTTATGTTTCCTCAACTTGAACACTCCCTCTTAGCGACAGGATGCACTCTTCCTTCATACATCCGCTCCTCAAGAGTATAAAAGGCGAGTCGCTCGCAGCAGCCACTCATTCTGATTTTTTTTTGACTCAGAGCTCTCTTTTGACATGTCTCGCATTACCTTCTTTGCGCATGCCAACGTGTTCCTGTACTCTCGGCAACCCATGCCGATTGAAATTGCCTTGGCCCGCATCCCTGAGGAGTATGACCTAGATCCCGAAGCGTACGTTTTGACCGTGGACCATTCCCACCTGCCGATGAATGCCAAGGACCGGTACACTCACCGGTACATGCATCAGCACCTGCATCTGCCGCTGGACATCCCGAGAAGTGTGCCCTACGAATGGGTGTCGTTTAGCGTGCGGGGACTGTACAATTACCTGGACCAAGAAGAAGGAGGGGTGGTGCTGGTGAAAGGATCCGAACAAAAGCATCTCTTTGCCTCGTTTGGATTGCCGGTCGTGTCGGTGGAACACCTGCCCAGGTACAGAGACTTGTGGGGTACCGACGTACCCAGCTATGTGCACGACGACGTGCACGTGGAAGGAAACACCTCCGAGTGCTGCTTGGCCAAAGTCTATCGATTCGCCCGATACCTGCAGCAAGTGGAGCGATTGAACAAGGAAGTACAGCACAACCTGCTGCGCATGGAATATTAAAAGAGACTGATAAAAACTTGGACTGAATAATGGACTGGAACCGAAAAAAGGGGGACCGAGTCGACTTGTGGTGTCGACTCGGTCCCCCTTTTTTTGGTAAAAAGAGTGTGCCAAGATTGGAAGGCAACTTTTTTCAAAACTTGTAAAGATCCATGAGATTGTATCCATAAAACTTTTGTTTCATTGACCTGGGTCGTGATTGGAATGTAACCTTTTCAAAACCCATGAGATTGTATAAGGTTTCTGTATCAATAAAATTTTTGTTTCTTTGACTTGTGTCGTGATGATTATTCAAACCACCCCTCTCGAGTTGAATACTCACTCACCCTTCTATGTGAAAAAAAATTTTAAGCTTAAGACTGCACTGCACTGTAATAATTCTTTACCGTATTTACGTAAAGGTGAGCTCAAAATGACGGTATTTTGCCTCATTGAACCACTTTTAAATAAACAAACGTGTTGGGATACGCATTGGAATCCCCCTCGTTTCATTTCAGGTCGTTTTCCGTTTCCAGTCATTTTTTGAAAGGGTCACGGTGCTCAACTATTTTTTCGACCGACTGTAGTAAGATTAACGTTAAAAGCTTAATAGACATACCAATTTGGTAACTCTTGTAATAATTTTAGATTTCAGTTTTCTTTCCGATTTCGAGTTTGGAAAAAAAAATGGAGTTTAACGCTATTTGCTGCCATTTCTTTTCCGTTTCGAAAGCATGGGTTACAATAGTTTTCGTTTGATTTTATTAACGTCACATTGAAAAGTAACGCGAGGGTCATTAGCGTCAGACTTCGTAAATTCGAACCTTGGTCAAGTGATGAGGACGATACTTGAGCTGTCACCTCCCTCTTCAAACTTCCAGCCCATTTCAAAGGGATGATTTTGAATATCGACTGATTAATGTGCATCAGTCCCGGCTGAGTCTTTAGTGGCATCTAAACTCGAACCCATGACTTGACAAAAACCTCCATCGTGGTCATGGTCGTGAGCCTGCGACCATGACCACCAGGCCACGGGTTAAAATAGGATTTTAATAAATATTGCTTTTAAATAGTAGAAACTGTTCAAGTTTTTTGTTACTCAGCAAATCAAGCAACTCGCTAAGCCGCTCTCTATTCCACCTCAATTTGTTTCTTTGTAGGCAGTTCATATCGATTAATTGTAGCGCATCTTGTTCATCGATCTGATTAGTTCATTATTTGGAACACGAAATTTTTCTTATCTATTTCTTTTTGAAGTATAAGTTCTCTCTTTTTTTCTGATTGCTTATCTGTGTGTGGCAGGAAGAGATAATCAAGAATCCTTTTTCTAAGTAAATTACAAACATATTCGTTTTAAAAGCAGTGTTGTACTTCACTTCCTCATTAATTAATATACTTCTGGTTTTTAATAATACAAATATTTCATTCACGATATATCAAATTCTACCAATTCAAACAAAACTATACTCTCATATATAATTTTTTAGTATTTACTTTGCCTATATAATGTCTCGACGCCTCTTAAATTTGATAATTATAGTGATAATAAGCATAAGATTCCCCCCCCCCCCTACAATGCTTATTGTGAGTGTGGGGGATTGTATATTAACGTTGGACTCAGAAGCAACACGAGGGCTAATGGCGACGGACTTCGTAGCTTAGAACCTCGGACGAGGACGATCAAGAATTCTTAAATCAGAGAAGTATTATTTTAAAGTTTTATTATTTTTAGCTTATATAAATGAATTTATATTTTTATAATAAATACGCATTTACATAGCAACTATTATTAATCTTATAGAGTGAGATTGAGAGAGAGAGAGAGAAATATATATATATACATACTGGTGTTCAAAATTAAGAGATTTTTCCGATTTAGTCTATTATCTCTAGAACTTCTGGACAGATTTTAATGAAATTTTGTTTGTACCTAGGGTTGATATAATGCAAAAAAAATAACAGTTCAATAGTTGTAGCGAAATACTACTTCTAACCGACTCTTGTGCAATAATACAGTCAAACACAACTAACTCTAAAAATCAATAACCTACGCAAGGACACACCAGTCAAGTGTAACACAACTATTTATTTATCGATTTCTGTAATATAACGCCTAAGGGGTTTTCGCACTTTTTGGGGGCCCTTGAATTAATCTACCTATTCAAATATTATTACAATAATACACTCTTACCAAAACCTTTCCAGTCAAGGTTACTTGGATTTACTAAATCCTCAGCGACAGTTACCACCAGCAACAACTCTTGATATTATCGGCCTCTTGTTAGAACAATATTCAGAGTTAACCACAGTCTCTCTTTCCTCTAAATTTCACTCTACTTATATATAATTTTTCTGAATCACTTCACTTTATTTACACCTGTATCTAATTGACAGATTCATGTTTTATTTTGGTTTGGAAAAAATTGTTATTTCCTGCAATCAATCTCAATTAAAGTCCCCGAGGTTAGTGAAGAGAAAATTGCGAATAGCCTAAAGTCACAGAAATATAATACACACGCATGAACAAGCGTAGCACTCATCAGAGTTTCAAGATATGAAACAGCAGTTGCAGAATGGAACAAAAAAAAATGGGTTAATAGCGGGTATGGTCCCATCTTACAGATATACAGGCATCGCACCGTGATTTTATGCTAGAAATAAGGGGTATTATGAGTTCCTGTTAATTATCCCCACCCGTTCATCAACGCTTTTTTCAGGTCTTAGATGATTCTCGGAGTGGAGTTGCAAATTGCAATTGTCCTCCACAAAGAGTCCCAGGCATGCTCTATAGGAGTGTGGTCTGGAGATATGGCTGGCCCATCCATCCGGCGAATATCTTCACTTTCCAGAAATTCGTCGTCTAGATGAGCTCTTTAAGTGGCTTCGGGTTATCATCCATTAAAAGGAAATCAGGACCAAATGTTACGCTGAAAAGGTTATCACTCGGCTCCAAGACCTCATCCCTATACCTTTCAGCAGTCATAGTACCTCTTTCAAAGACATGGAGATGTGTGCGATCATCCAACATGATGCCTCCCCATTCCATCAAACCTCCTCTGCCGTAATGGTCGATTTCTCAGATATAGGAAGGAAGGTAGTGGGTCCTTGGTTCTCTCCATATGAAAGTACGGTGAAAATCTCTGGTTAGGCTGAAACGGGACACATCAGTGAAGAGAACGGACGCTCGTTGATCCATGATCCTATCTCTATGATCTCTGAACCATTTTAAGTAGACTCTCCTGTTCGCAGAACGAGCGGGACACAAACAACAGGTCTTTTTACATCTTATCTGAGATATTTTAAGACAAATACAAGTAATATTTACAAACAATGTGATCGCCTGTACATTTTTCTGGCGTTAATGACATTTGTTTTTCTATATTTCAGATCAAAAGAGATATTAAACAACCGAAAAATGCCAAACTTAATATTTCATAAATTGCAACAGATTAATCTTAAAAATCATAAACACGTAAGCTTTTAATTCTTCATTATTTATGAAAATTTTGGCAACAACTAGGGGAGATTTTCATTTTCTTTGTAATAAGAGAACCTAGGAAATATGTATTAAACTATCCAAACCTTACATCTTCCATTTAATGTCCAGTTTCCTTTACTTCTACGAATGAATTGCTATCTTACTTGATACTATGTTTCATTCTTTCTCTTTTTGTCTTTTACCACAACTCTATTTACAAATTTATCAAAATCTATCTTTAAACATCTAAATCAACTAAAGAAAGATCGTTCATTCTAAGAATAATAGAACTGTATTCACGTCTACTTGGAGCTAAGGTGAAAATTTCAGCAACACAAATACAAATTCCTGGTATTCTGTCTGTCTTACAGTTATGTTGAACATATTTTGGAGAAGCAACATGCTAGTCTTTCTTACAAACGAAAATAGCGAATTATTTTCCCTTCTGATTCGTTTAGCATTCATGAATTTGATCTTTATTTAAAAATCACCATTTCGACTCCCCCATGAATGAATCGGTAAATAAAACGAAATATTTTGTTTAGTACATTATTTTCTAAATTCCAGGTTGTTATCAAGAAATATAATTCATTTTGAAAATACATCTGTGAGATGTCTGAATTGTCTGACTTTGTAGAAGATTTATTTTAATGCGGATAGATCTCTGACTGTCACTAGAGTTACTGCTTTATTTGCACGTGAATAAAACAGTCACTTACGTAAAAGTAGCTTAATTCTAGAGAAAAAAAAGATGGATAGAGATCAAACGATTAAGGATTTTTTCTAGTGAAATAATTTCTGCTTTTAAATGGATATATATATATATATATATATATATATATATATATGATATATATATATATATATATATATTCTCTTTCTATACTATATATATATATATATATATATATATATATATATATATATATAATGTTTGTATATGTTTCGTTACATTTAACGAATTATGGAATAAGAAAATCTTCAAAAGTTTCATTTACCACTGAAATAAATTATACACTTGTAAAAATACAGAAACTCTTTGAAATAATAGCATTCAGTAGCTTTACGCAAGATTTGTACTAAACATTTCCACTGAGAGCCATTTTAATGAGCTTGTGCAAGGATCAAAATATATGTCAATACCTCTTATGATTTTCTCAAATTTTTAAATTTGCTGAAGATGATCTGCTTTTCGGTGGTGGTAGCCGAGTGGCCATGGTCACGAATTCGTG
The DNA here is from genome assembly GCA_019974015.1 of Nephila pilipes. Lineage (NCBI taxonomy): Eukaryota > Metazoa > Arthropoda > Arachnida > Araneae > Nephilidae > Nephila > Nephila pilipes. Next base: position 5,619 of record BMAW01051941.1, read on the forward strand.
GCTGGCGCTGTTTCCATCGAGTCGTGGATTCGATTTCTCATTCTGCTTAAGAAACACCATGTAGCAGGGTCGTTGCATGTTAAATCTGTAGAGGTTCTAAACCCTCTCATTGATGTACTATGACACTTTGAAGAGCGAAGTACCAGCTCAGATGTTGTCTTCGTCACTTGACTAAGGTTGAAAATTACGAGGTCCATAGCTATTAGTAGCCCTGTGGGACTTTGAAATGCAATCAAGTGATCTTTATAGTAGTTTGGATATTTGTAGCAATGGTAATTGTGCAAAATACAATCAAGTAGGCCAGATTTATCCAATTCATTTTGCGTTAACGATTATTACTTAATTTAAATATGATTACTACTTTTGAAAGTAAGACAAATCCATTTCCTACATTCGCAGTTAATAAACTTCGTTTTGCCTGATGCTAAGAATGCAGCATAAAAAATAAGAGAATATCTAAAAAAAAAAAAAAAAAAATCCACAAAAATAATAAGATTAATTATGAAGTTTGAATGGAAACTGTGTAATTTTTTCTGGTACATTTCATAATTTTATTCAAATAGACAGGAAAAAATTGTTGATTTTAATTAACATTTATTTAATTTACATTAACATTATTAGAGACAAACTTCATAATTCTGACCCACAGTTTAGTGAGGAGGATATAGCTACTTTTCGATGGTATCTCATTCTCTTAGCACCACGGTACATGTGGCTCCATTTAATTTTACATGCTGAAACTCATTATTATGTACAATAAATCTTGTAAGGTGATATATAGCAGGGGTCGCAGACTTGCCGTCAGCATCTTGCCGTCCTATGACTCATGGAGCGGGGTCATATGAAGAAATTTTTTAACTTTTATTGTACATAAAACTGGCAAAGAGCATTCCACGGTGTGTCGTCCGTATCATAACCCATTACTTTAGGAATATCTCAGCACATCGACTCGGCTATCGACACAATTTTTTTTCTATATTCTTGTTCAGAAAATATTACAAAGTCGAGCTCATTTTACAAAGTGCATGGTCCATATTGAGAGAATTGGAAACACACAATATATTCCAAATCAGAATTCCTACTGGAGAGAACTAAATGGCGCGAGTGTGTAATTACGAGACGCGGGGCAGGTATGCGATGCGTGGATCGTGTAAGCAAGCAGCGGCCAGTCTGTCTGTACCAAGCCTAACATATTCCCCCAAGAAGCGTATGGATCTTGATAAACTGTATTGTTTGGTGTTTTTTGATCTCTAATAATGTAGCACTAACATTGAGTTGTGACTGAAGGTAAATTTTTAAAATTACATTCCACACACACACCCAAATTCAAACAGGTAAAATAAATTTGGTAAAGTTAAAGCATCAAAAAGAGTCAAAATGAAAAAGGGGTCGATGGATGATAAACCGAGTTCTTCTCTGTCTGTTACGCACACACATTATGGCGCGTCGGAATAAAATGTTTCCAAAGCGACCCACTAAGTCTTAAGGGTTTGACAAGCTTGGCTTGATATATAAGGTGTCCTAAATTATTGTCGAAGTTTTCTTACCTCGTATTTTTTGACCAAAGAATATAACGCAAAATACTATTACCTTTATGTATTACTAAATATTCGTTAAGTACTACTCAAAATATTTCTTAAGCAGACCGGGAAATCCCTTTCTCTTCCATTCACCAAATTTATGAGCTTTTTTTCTCAGAAACAGTGCAAGGTACGATTTTGAAATTCTTATAGAAGTGAGAATAATGAGTTTTACACACATTAAATTACCATTTTTCATCTAAGTAAAATAGAAAAATTTATTATTAGTTGCTTATTCATATTCTTAAATTTGCAATTTTGGCTCAATTCCGCTGCTTAAAATAAATAATTCAGAAAATATCATCATACACCTGTGTTTAAATATGTAATATAACGTAATATAAATGTCATTAAAAATCTGAATCCTTAAGTCTTATAGATATTGAGAAAAAGGAACATGAACAGAAAAATCCATGTTTCGAAAAAAACGCATTTTAAGATTTCATTGTTGATTTTATTGCTGATTAAGAAGTTAAATTTAATAAAATCCTACTTTGTATGAATGATTATGATGGTCTGTATTCTCATAAGAATTTTCAAGTTTCCTTTCTGCTTTTTTTATTTTTATTTATTTATTGATATTTTGATAATTTTTTCCGTTCCTGTTGATAATCCGGTTTTTTTTAAATTTAAAATCCCTCCATACTTTTCACACAATGACGACCCGGATGAATTTCAATTCTGTATAAAATATGACACAATGTTATATTTCTTACATTAAAGCATAAAACAATCTCGAAAATATGAAATTTAAAGATTTCGATGGTTACAAATACAATTTTTGGCATCGAGTCCAGATGACACTATTCACGGATTAATCATGATTCTGTGTTTTTCCATAACAGCATTTTCATAGCAGCTCTGAATTTGCAAAATCTCTAAATACAGGCTTGATGACTTCAATTATTGGTAGAAAAACATGCGTATGCTTGATGTGGTCATACGTTTCGCCATTTTCTTGGGTACGATGAAACCCACACCAGCTTTGAGATATATCAAGACAGAGTTCATGATTTGGATTTCAGTACTCGACAGCAAATGAAATCATTCAACTCAAACAGATTGCTGCATTTTTTGAAGGGATCCAACATTTCCGAAAGCTTCGCAAGGCAAGATCTAAGCTGATTCAAGGTCAACTCACCTTTTAACATGCACATGTATATTCCCATTACAATTATGCAAGCAGCAAATTTATCCAAAACATACAACAAAACAAATACTAATGTAATTTCGTATCCAGAATATGTATTTTCATCATATTTATTATCCGAGGGAAAGAATCGCTTAATATGGTACTTTCAGTTCCAACATTATCATTTGATAACACTCTCAATATCAATGATGGTTGACTTTCCAGCATTTTTACGTTTCTTTAAATAAGCTCTTATTTCTTGGCATTTTATACCACTAAAATACTACTTGCTAAAGAAAATGTAGTGTAATATATGTGCACAAGACAATATACGAGTGAAAAATGTTTAAAAATAGTTGAAAGTTTGTATAGGAGATATGGAGCAACAAAGGCCCTATTATACGCCCGTATTTAAAAATTACGCAAAGAACAATATAAACAGTTAAAAACTGTAACACATAATTGCAATTAACTTTATTGTTACCAATTCTTCAATCGTAAAAAAAAAGCAGAAAATAAAGATAATATTTGTAAAGTATTAAAGGAGTTGCCACTTCACGAGAGAGGCTTGTTTACATTCGACTCAAAAATGGTTAACAAGTTGCGAAGTGCAACGTTGGAAAGATAAAAGTTGGAGAGTTTTAATGTTTTAAAAAAGTAAAAAATCTAATTTTTAGTCGAATTTCATTTACCCCATCCCCTTAAGCACAAATGAAGTTAAGTAATTTTCACATGTCAGCCTTTCACGGTAGGTAACCCATTGAGTTGGAACTATGTTTCCTGTCTTGTGTACTTCGCTATTTATGCTTCAGTACTATCAGCGTAGCATTGTGGAAAATTGACATGAGAATTCAAAATTCCGAGTGGGCGAAAAAAATGCAATATGCTGTTTTTTTTTTTTTTTTTTTTTTTTTGTGGTTCTTCGAAAAAAAGTCGCCGTCTTCACTACACATCGTACTACAGAAACGATGTCGTGTTGTGGTGACGGATTTTTAACCTGTTTCCTGAAACTGCTTTAATCTACGTAGGTTAATAAGATCTGATGGTGGATATTTTCCTGTATGAAGTGATCTTCATGAGAACATTCAGGAAAATATCCGCCTTCAGATCATGTTAACCGACGTAGTTTAAAGCAATTTCAGAAAACTGGTTAAAAATCCATCACAAAAATCCATCACCACAACACAACATCGTTTCTGGAGTACTCGCACGTACACGAGAGATCCAACTTCAAACCATTCTATCATCATATTCCGTTGATTAACCGACTTTGGTAAGCCGTTTACTTGGTTACCCGATGTTATTTTGGTATATATCAAGGATATTGTCTGTAAACTTCCTGTGTCCTCACTGCATGAACTGAGGCGTAGTATTGATTGCGACCGAAAGTGTTACACATTTCATTGACAGGAATTTAAGTTCCGTCTGGGTATGTTATGTGCCCCGAAAGGTTGCCATGTGGAAACTAACTAACTTGAGCTTATAATTCCTTCATAACTTCTTGATAAATTTAATTAAATTTTAAAATTATAATTATTATTTGATTAGATGTAATCGTTATATGGTTCATAGTGTTCTGAGATTTACAACTTAAAAAACATGTAACTTTTTCGAATTATGAAAACATTTTGAGTTGTACTAAAAGAATACTTTTCGTTTGGTTCTTTTATTAACTGTTATAAGGTAAGAAAACCCTAAAAATAATTTATAGATACCCGATATAATCATACTTAGTTTGTAGCAAATAAAATGCTGGAATCATACTTGGTTTCTTCATATTTCGTTTCAAGTAATATCAGAAAACATGAATCATTTTAGAGAAAAATATAAATGAATATTTTTACAATAAAATAATTTTATTTAAAAGGTTTTTCTAATTTTTCTTTAAAAAGCTCACAAGACTTACCTGGTATGTTTTATTTTGTTTATTACATTCAAGCATACTTAATTCTTATTCTTAAAAATAAACTAAAAATCAATTTTAAACTAAATATCAATATAAGTTCTCAATTTTCAAATTCAAATTGAGAACTAAAAACTTACAGAACGGTATATAACTTGGTTTTGTGCTAAGACTCGACCAACAATTTTGAAAGAAAAAAAAATGCTTAAATTTGGTTGAAATTTCCTGTTCAGGTATGTTATTATATCTGTGCGTAGAAATTATGACAGGTGGTGCAAGTGCCTCAGTGTCCACCTCTAGATCTGCCACAGATTCGATGCTTGGGAGGTTATCAAATATGTAACCAAAGAAGTATTTTAGGATAAAGCTCTTTAAAACCTCTTTGAACTCGAGCCAGTGGGGGATCCAGCTACAGAGGAAGTTACTTTTGAAGACTTTATAAAAGAGAATTTTAGAAAGGTTGGAAAAAAAATGGAAACAACAGAGCAAATACTTTGTGATTATATTGAAGTGTGATCAATAATTGAAAATGATGTTACCAGTAGAAATAAGAATAGATGAAGATATTGTTATTGATGTTCTAAATAAATAGGTGTCAAAATAAGAAAGAGGAAGATGAACCAAAACAGACTCCAATAACCCAATCACAGAATTATTATTAAGTTATTTTGATCAGCAGGGATCTCAGATTAGAGCTTCGAAAATAAGATTTCCCAAGCAAGATATTAAGAAGAAACAAAATGCCAGTAAAAACACTAAGATAAAACAATAAGCGCAATTTTCCTTAAATGTTTTAAGAGTTTTTTTTGTTAAATATTCTTTTGCAACAGGAAATTGACGTACGTGTTATAAAAATAGCGTAACAGATCAATTGAAAAGTCCCTGGCCTGACACATAGATGGCGCTACTAGAATTAAATCCATTTGTTTTTTAGTTAGCCCTAACCCTCAAAAGATGCGTGTATAAATTTGACAGCTGTCGGTTCATTAGTTTATGAATTATAGCATTTTGAGTGAAGCAACTTTTGTTATTGTGAAAAAAATGGATAAAAAGGAATTTCGCGTGTTGATGAAATATTGCTTTTTGAAGGGAAAAAATACAGTTGAAGCAAAAACTTGGCTTGATGCCGAGTTTCCGGACACTGCCCCAGGAAAATCAACCATCAAGGATTGGTATGCTAAGTTTAGACGTGGTGAAATGAGCACCGAACGCAGTGGACGCCCAAAAGAGGTTGTTACCGACGAAAACATTAAAAAAATTCACAAAATGATTTTGAATGACCATAAATTGAAACTGAATGAAATAGCAGACACTCTAAAGATATCAATTGAACGTGTACATCATATCATTCACGAATATTTGGGTATGAGAAAGCTCTGTGCAAAGTGGGTGCCGCGCGAGCTCACTTTTGACCCAAAACAACGACGAGTTGATAATTCGGAGCAGTGTTTGAAGATGATCAAGCGTAATAAACCCGAGTTTTTGCGTCGATATGGGACAATGGATGAAACATGGCTCCATCATTTCACTCCGAAGTCCAATCGACAGTCATCCGAGTGGACTGCACACGATGAACCCGCTCCAAAGCGTGGGAAAGCGCAACACTCGGCTGGCAAGGTTATGACGTCTGTATTTTGGGATGCGCATGGAATAATTTTCATTGACTACCTTGAAAAAGGAAGGACCATCAACAGCGACTATTACATAGCGTTATTGGACCGTTTGAAGGACGAAATCGCCGAAAAACGACCGCATTTGAAGAAAAAGAAAGTGCTGCTTCACCAAGACAATGCACCGTGTCACAAGTCAGTGAAAACGATGGCAATAATCCATGAATTGGGCTTCGAATTGCTTCCTCATCCACCGTATTCTCCAGATCTGGCCCCCAGCGACTATTTCCTGTTCTCAGATCTCAAAAGAATGCTCGCTGGGAAGAAATTTTCGTCGAATGAAGAGGTGATCGCCGAAACTGAGGCCTATTTTGAAGTAAAGGACAAATCGCACTACAAAAATGGTATTGAAAAGTTGGAGGGTCGCTCTAATCAGTGTATCACCCTTGAAGGGAATTATGTTGAATAAAAAAAAAACTAATTTTGCCAAAAAAATGTGTTTCACTATGGTAGGCCGGGGACTTTTCAATTGACCTGTTATGTGATCATAAATTTAATTTCGGGAGTTAATCAATTACTCCGTAATTTCACGTAGATGTTCATATCCCTGGAAATTCATATCGAACTTATATTATCTCCCAATTTGTATCCCGACTATCGTGTAGTTGACGGGGTAAGAATGTCGTTATCTTTTTTAATTTCACTTTCGCTACGCCTAAATATTTTGAGTGCCAATAGAGAAATTAACGTACAATAGTCCCTAATTCCACTGAATGATCTTTGAGTAGACCAGAATTCGAAGCCACGACTTAGTTCAAGCTTCGCTGGCCAGTGCTTGATCATTGACTTATCGAGGCCCGAAATAATACTTTCCATCAGTATGAAAAGGTAACTTTGGTCTTCCTGAAGAATTAAATCTTAAGATTTTGTGTTAGTATATTTTATTAATTACTATTTAAAATTTTTTACATCTGAATAAGTTCACATAAAAATGTTCAAAACAGATACAATTCTTTGATTGAACAGCAACATTCCTTTTCAGGGAGGAATTTTCCCATTGAAAAATATACAAAAAAGCAAAATAATATGCTTAAAGGAAAAGACATTACTTCGGATCCTTAAATATTTCAGGAAATTATTGGGAATAGACCATATTACCATATGTAACCAAAAACATTAGTAAAAATGAGTGAAAATTAAAATTATTTTGGCATTGCAAAGCATAAAAAATAATAACAAAGTACTTCGAATGCTATATACTTTTAAATAAATAAATATGAATTATTTATAACCTTTATTAATGAATTAAAGCTAAAATCTTCCTTTAAGAACACTCCTCCCCCCGCGTTACTTCAAATTGCGACTTTAATTAAACAAATAATCGATCAATCATTTAAGAACATACACAGTAATACATGCCTCTGTAGAAAGTAATTAATTATTCAAATGCAGAATTACATTTATATTTCACATTTTGAAGTTTTATTCAATTTGTATCATTGCGCAAATTTCAACGTATGAAATGAAAATTAAAATCGTATGTAACGAAAGTTAAAAAAAAAAAAAATGTTAAAATGCTGTTTCTTTTCATGTTTTGCGAATTCGTCATCAGACATGGGACAAAGTTATTAAGAGAACCATTATGAAATATTTTCATAAGATGGAATTTGTAAAGAAAGAAAAGGAAATAGTAAATGCAGGGTAAGACTCAGATGAAACTGAATATAATCCTGCTTTTGACAATTGGGAAGAGAGATAACTTCTGATCAAGCAATCTGGTATGAAGAACAATGTCAACGTAGATTAAGATGTGGATGTGCGAAGCGAGATAACTGAAGCGGATATCATTGCTCAGATGGCAAAGAAAACTAAATAGAGGCCAAAGTATGTGGGATTGAAGAGGACCAGGAATTCTAGGGAAAACCTCTACTTAGTGTAACAGAAACTGAAATACATTTACATGATCTTCGACGATTTTTTGCGATTAAGTCTTATGTAGAAGACAATTTTTCCGTCATTTGATATGTTGTTATAATTTGCAAAGACGTGATTGAAAAAAATAAAAAATACATGATATTTTTAAACGTTATATAACTTTTTTAAGCACACAGTAAAAATTGAAATTGAATTATTGAAATAATTGGAAAATTTAATAACATATTCTTGATTGAATTATTGAAAAATTTAAGAACATAACATATTGTTGATTGAATTATTGAAATAATTGAAAAATTTAAGAACATAACATATTGTTGATTGAATTATTGAAATAATTGAAAAATTTAAGAACATATTGTAATATGCATGCATTTTATAAAATAAAACTTAAATGTTAAATCCCACATTGATTGTGGCTGGTTTGGTTGAGTATTGACTGCTTTTGAAATTTGCCTCTTTTCTTAGTGAAAATATAAGGCCACGCAGTAACCTAGTGGTCATGGTCGCAAACACACGACTGATGGTTTTCAATGAGCATTGATGCCACTAAAGACTCCCCTTGAAGCCGAAGTTGACGCACATTAAATCAGTCAAAGCTCAAAGCCCTCTAGTTAGGGTGAGGTGGAAGTTAGAAGAGGGAGGTGTCACTTGAACGAGGCTCAAAATTACGAGGTTCGTCGCCAGTTGCCTTTGTGTTGCTTCTAGTTCATATAACCAATTATGAGGAAAATATATTTTATTCAAATTTTTGGATAATTTGGATTTTTTTCTCTAGTTCCTTCAGCTTCGAATGATCTAAGTTGATTGTAGTAGAGTTTTTTTTGTTTTAGAATGTATGACGAAACTTGTGTGTGGAAAAAACTCATTATACATAAATAAGTAAATGCAACTTTCTTCTAAATGTTAAAGTAGTGAAAGTTATTATTATTTTATTATATTAAATGCTAATTATCTAAAAATAAGTATTTAGTGATCTTTATTTTTTAAACAAAATGCAAGGGGATGCTTTAAATTTAATTAAAACATTTCGTAAAAAATTTATTCTTTTTAAAATAAAATGTACATAACATTTTTTTTTTTTTGTATTTTTAAAAATTATTCAAATTATTTTGAATATTTCTCAGTTCTCACTTATGATAAGTTTAAAATAACTGAAAAATTGAAAAGTCTGTTTTAAGTATTTCAAAAATGAAGCAGTTTTTTTTCCCCAAAAGAATTAGTAGTTTCTTTTTAATGATATCCGAATTTTTTACTTTACATGAATAAAGTGAAATGGAATTTAATCTATTATACAATACTTAATTTTAACATTTAAAATCACTGTAAAATAATGTTAATAATATATATTTTTATTGTTCTTATGCGCAATGCAACACGTGCAAGAAGTTTCTTAGAATGTAATTTAGGAACAGTAAGAGTTAGAAAACAAATTAGAGTTCCTAGAGCTGTAATAATGCTTCAAGTTGTATTACAGTTTTTCATTGAATCTAATATAGTTATCTGGATTCCGTAAATCACGACAGTAACTAAGGCGTTGATAAGAAGTTTGTCTATTTTGTAAATCTTTTCTAAAGAGAATCATAGAAATATATCTACATTCGCTTCATAAAATTATTCATAATTTTACGTAATTTTTAAGAATATTTTAAGACGAAGACATAAATTTTTTCTTTGTTTGCTATTACGTGTTATTGGCGAAGACGCTGATAATATTACCATATTGAGTAAATTAAGAATCATATATCTCCAGCAAAATAGCACATGTAATATATCCTAATTTTGGAATAAATATCAAAGCGAAATGGACAAGACTTTTTTATAGTCCATGCGCGGTTGTTACTTATACTGAATCTTTAGGTTTGCAAAATCGACAACTTGTTTCAGAAATTTACTTAACCCTTTTTTCATCAACAATGAGTTTTATGTTATTAAAGTGGAAGAAAATGGTTTTGAATTTTAAATTCTGGGATGGAAAGTTAGTTCCCGGCTGTTTGGCATAATTTCCATCGTTAAATTTGAAACAAAGTGAGATTGTTTTATCAAAAATAAAAAGCATTTTTGAGCATAAAAATCAAACATTATGACATTTCCTTAATTGTTTTTCCTATAAATCATATTTAAATTCCCTCCCTCCCTATAAGTATGGAAATATATCATAGATTAAATTGTTAAATGCTATTTATAAATCGTTCTTTTTCATTCATTATTCATATAATACAATTAACTCATGTATGTAACGTAAGCTCATTCATGAAAAATGTTTGGAATTCGGTTACAAAACTCCGAAATCATATGAAGAATAGCCTTTTATCAATTGATTAACTTTTTTCTTATAATATAAAAAAAATAAAATGATCTTTGAATGTTTTGAGTTATTTTTTCTTTTTAATATGATTTTAATTTAGCTTAGATGCTTTTTGTAAGACATTGCTGATGCTGTAGCATTGAACTATCCACTTTTTTCTCTTAACTAACCTTGAGGATTTTTTATAAATTGAATTGCATTAAATAAAATCTCGACCTAACCAAATGAAACGTTATTTACATAAATTAGACGAATTTAAGAAATGTAATGAATTGAATAAAAGAAACCTATATATGTAGGCAAAGTCAAATCGATTTTTGAAGGAGTTGGATGTTAGTGGTTAGAGAACATTGAATAATAGCGAGAGTGGTAGTAGAGAACTTGCATTCATAGCTGACAGATAGTTTAAAATAATTTTCTAGTGAGCGAATATTAGTATAATCGCTCGACCCGCCAGTTTTAGTGATTAAACCACTCGATCCCGAGAAAGTTGATAAGAGATTAATTTGAATATCATCCCAACCTAAGTTACAGGCACGTTGAGGTTTAGTTGATAGAGATAGAGCATTGCCGTAATTAAAACAATTTAAATCAACTAAAATTTCTAATTATTTATTTCCTCTTCATTTGGCTGGGATTTTTTTTTTTTTTTTTTTTTTGGTCTTAGACTTTAATTTAACGATTATTTTAGCTTATAACCGATGACCACTGGAATAAATAATAGGAAGAAACGTATGTATTTACTAAAGATATTTTGATATTTATTTTTTAGTAACTTTATATTTAAATTCTAAAATTTATTGACTTTGAATGCATATACGAACATCGAACTGCACAAAAAATTATTGATGGTCAGAGATCCTTGACAAAAAATGATAATTATGTCAATAATTTTTTTCCATAATTCTTGAAATATAAAATTAATATTAATAATCTTTCAAAATTAAAAAAAAATTGTTTGACCTACAATAATAATAAAATTTACAAAATACAAAGAGATAAAATTTTTAATTACTTGTGTACCCTGGATGTAGATTACTTTTGTTTCATCTCATCATGTCGATTATTGCATTCACATATTTGAAAAAAAAATCTTATTAAAAAATATTAGCATTGCTAAGGAGAAAAGGAAACAAACTAAAATTATATAATAGTAAATTTTTGCAAAATAAATACTACTAAAATTTGATAAAATTTTTTGAATGTCCTGAAAAATTAATTTGATTTCGAATACTCGTATTAGCGTCAAATATTGATAGGAAATTTTTTAATGGAATTGTTATCGATTATTATTTCGTTATGATTCTTTTTCGATTTCAAACTCTGTTAAAGTTTCATATGCCTTGTTTCTTTTATTGCAGATTTTAAGCTTTTTGTTACAGAATGTGAGAGTAGAAAAAGTTTAAGTTATCTTGTTTTAACTTTTAGAGGAATGGAGAAATTAATAAGTTGTCGAACTTTAAAGTTGATTCAGCACTTATTTTTAATATCTAGTAAGTTTAAAATCCAAAAATTAGCATATACATACAAACATTTTAAATAGAATGTACTATACGTAGAATTGAACTGAAAATTTTTTATTGTTACATTAGAAAATTTATTAAATACTTTTTAAGAATTTTGTGGAAATTTTTTTTATGATTGAAAATTAACACTTGTTCATTTGTCAATGAAACAAGAAAGTTGTATAGAATCGTTACGAAAATCTGCATGTGAGTAATAAAAACTTCTTCCATGATTTTAGAAAATCTTTTGCATATTTTAACAAGCAAAAGAATGGAAAGTTAAGACTGTAAAGTACTTTTAGACAAAATTGCATATTTTTGGAAAAATTCGGAACAAAAATCTAAGAAACTTAATTATGTATGATTCTATGTGTGACAATAGAAAAGATTTTCTAAACTATTAAAAACTCTTAAAAAGATGAAAGCAAATTTTCAATACTTTAAAACTAAGAAAAATTATTCAATTAATGACACAGTACAAGTCGTTGTTTTCAAGTATACTTGTATAAACTGAATTTACAAGATTTAAAATTGTTTTTGTTGGCTTATAGTGAGTTTTTTTTTTTTTTTTTTTTTTTTTTATAGAAGCGTGATTTTCATTCTGAGTCATTTAGATGGTTATTTATGAACAGTAAACTTCTTTTGGAGCTAGAAGAATTTTGATATTTTATGTAACGTGGTAATATAAATTATAATAATAATATTTTCACCAATTTTTTTTAGCCAAAGTTTAAATAAGAAATTTTTTAGAATAGAAATGCTTTTAGGATTCATGAGATAAATAGAATTCATTTGGTATTTAAAATGAATTAATTTTCGGTATTCGTTAATCAGAGCGTTCTGAGGAAACTATTAGGATAACTTCATTAAAATTAATAAGGTAGCTATACAAATTTAAATCACCTATAGGAGTAACAGGTGATTATGGTTCCATTCCGTATATAAAATATTTAAGCTCTATAACATTAAAGATGTTTTAAAATATCAGTATTTAAAACAAGGAAGACTTATACAATATTTTCGCATATTCATTTTTAAATTAAAATAAGCAAATAATAAAGCAATTAAAAATAAAATAATAATTGTAAAATTTTAAAATTGTTTTCAAGGGTATTTTTAAGTATAAATGCTTTATTTTCAAAAAAGTAAAACTTATTTTACCAATATTTAACTATTAACCAATAATTGTAATTGATTGTTTATTTACGTCGTAAGCAGAAGCAACACGAGGGGTGTTTGACTTAGCAGTGACAAGGATGTCACCTGAGCTGGAAACCATGATTACTCGATTATCGCTGCCACATTAAGTACAGTTTATTTTACAGGAGTGCTTGTGTTGTTCTTAAGTACAAGAATGCAGAGATATTTGTATCAAAAACTTACAAAAAATTTAACAAATGCCTTAAATTGAGTTTGTAGATTTGAATTTACTAAAAGACATAAATGTTATGTATTAAAAACAAATGCTTTTCATTAAAAATATTAAAAAAGATTTGTGCAGATAGTTTCAAGGAGTAGTTTATTATTTTGCATTTTATAGGATCCTACATAAATATTTGTTCCCTAATTATAACTAATATTAATTAAAAGTATTTGTCACTATTATACCATAAAGACATACTTCAAATCTGAGGTACTTTTTTTCCTATTACTAGACAATATATGAGCATTGTTTCTAAGAAGAATAGAAGAATATTTTTTTTTCAATCTATTTTATCATTAAAGGAATGATACAAATTTTTATTTTCAAGCAAGATTTATTTTCATTTGCATTCCCTTATATGTACAAATAAAAAAAATGGAGGAAATACAAAGAATTTGATGAGCATTGAATAACTTTCACAGTTCAATATGTTATACTGATGTAGTTGTTAGAGGTAAATATTATTTTTCTGAGTATATTTTTTGTCAATTAGATATAATAATAATGAATAAGAATGATATAATAATGAATAGGAATGATATAATAATGAATAAGAATGATATAATAATGAATAAGAATGATATAATAATGAATAAGAATGATATAATAATGAATGAGAATGATATAATAATGAATAAGAATGATATAATAATGAATGAGAATGATATAATAATGAGTAAGAATGATATAATAATGAATAAGAATGATTTATATTTGTATAATCGCTTTTAATTTTTAATGTTTCAAAATTATTAATGCATTCATCAGCTTTTGAGGTGCAGTATTATTTTATTTGGTTGCAACTTGTTTGATTATTTTGTTGACCCAATGCTCAAAACTGAGGCTCAAAGTTATTCCATCTCTGATTCTGAGAACCTCGTGAACTTAGTTAAATAAAATAACCCTGTTATTTCTTAATACTACTTGCGTAAATTTAGTTCTACTACAAACTCTAAGACTGCATAGCTTAAATAATACTAATTAAGTCCAAATGTACACAAATTAAAAACCCAGACTCCAGGAGTTTAGATAAATTTTAACGATTTGTGTCTTCTAATTTTTATTGTCTTGATATTTTTTTTATTTGGGGTTAAATCTTAAATTTTCAGCAATGACTAAAATTCCCTTTAATGAAATACAATTCAAGATACAAAAAATACGCTTCATTTCTATTAAAAAACTTAATTAAATAGAAATGATCAGTAACAAAAAAATAACAATGCCTATGTATAACATTAAGGCGCCTTAAATCACTTGCGTAAAAAAAAGGAGACAAGCTAGAGCAACACGATCCATACAACTTCATTTTACAACCTGACAACATTCGACAAATATCCTCCAGCAACCAAAACTTTATCCATCTAAGCACCAGCAAAAGCCATTCTGCGATGAATCTCACGAATAAGCCGAGGAAGAGGGAAATTCATGAAGGGCACAAATTGTCCATACAAAGGCACCAATTCGTGCCAATCGTCGTTTCAATCTAATCTCTCCAAAGATCACGAGTCGGCCGTTTCAAGAAATCGGGAGCAATTTTTGCCGGGGCTTCTCGGATGATTAATCCATATTGAAGAGGGGGGCATAATGTCGGCAAACGAAACGCCCCGGTTTCGTAGAATCCTTTTAATTAAGTCAAAGGGAATCTTTCTCCGGGGGAAGATTTATGGTCGCGGAGATCGCGAGGAATGGCTTTTAAGGCCTCAATCGTTCTGCATTTGCAAATCGGTCGCGATTGTTTGAACAGCCTAAATAAATGCCAGAGAGAATTTTAAACATTTCCACCGTGCACCCTCCCCCCATAAACAGAAAATCGAGTCCGGCGAATGACGCAGTTAAGAGGGGCGCACAGTTAATTAGACGTAAAACTCATTTGCATGGCGCTTGTGCCTCTGCTCCAGAAAACTATATTACTCGGGAAATTAATTCCGCAGAGGCGGGCGTGTGCCACAGCTGGAGGGTGCGCCCCATTTCGAGCAACTGGTCTGTGTGGAAAACGCCCCGGCCTCATGTGACATACTTCAAAGTTCTCTTCTCCGCTGCGATTTAACGGTGTATCCCGAAACATGGGTTTTAATTTTCACTCTTTACACCGTAGAAACACGAGTCGCGACACGGATTGTTGACCGTTAATCACGCCGGTGGAAAGGCGCTGAACGATCTGGAGTCGCCCCATTATGGTCGCCCGATTGAGCCCCGTCGCTGCAGAATGGGGCGGCGCGGAGCTGTTAAAACTACACGTTTCATTGAATTCTCGCCACCCTTTTTGAAAATACCCACTCACCCGTCTATCGTCGGAGCGTTTCGGACAATATAACACGAACAAATAAAAAACAGCGCCCTAAGGAGTAAAAAAAAAGCGAGCAAATCCGGAGGTATATAGATATAACGCACAGCGTATGATATAGGTGAGTGGTTATTGTCTCAACAAGGGCTTCAACCACGCGGCCATTTTAATGACAATTTACGCCCTGCTAAGCGCCCCAGCCTTTCAAAATATATGTCGATAGATATAAGTATAAAGAAAACGCTCGCGGGGGGTTGAGCAGCTGGTTTTAACAACGCGAAAAAGTAGAAGGGGAGGAAAACATGTAACGTTTCCTTACGAATTATTTCCCCTTACTGTTGGCAATGCTAGAATCGTAAAAACACGGGCGAGCGCCACATGGTGGGGGGATTTTACATCATTCCGAGTGTGAGACCACTGTCATAAAGCCATCGATTGTAATCGGTAAAATAGCGGTAATGTTGCACGTTCGATTTTATCTTTCTCTAGGCTTCCTTCTTGGTTTTTTTTCCTCGATGGATATATCCATAGCGCCACGGAACATCGTTTTAAAAGGGAGATGTGAAAATATTTCGAAACTTTGGAATAAAGATTTGATTTGGTTTTGGATTTACGTTGGGGACAGCGGTTGCAAGCCGTGCAGAATGAAATGAGTTCTTGTTTCGAAATGGAACGATTCTTTTTCGTTCTTTTGTTTTTATACTTCTGTCTGGGAAGGAAAATGCGTTGTCTCTCGTTTTAAATACGTTTGGATCTCAGAAATAATTTGTTTTGCTTTTTGCTCTACTTTGTTTTCCCATTTCATTTCAAGTGCACTTAAGTTAATGGAATTGCATGCAACAAAAAAAGTAATAGCATTGTTAACTTAATATGCTTAATTTTTTACGGGGAATTAATTTTTTACTATTAAAAAGCCAAACGTAATAATATTTTTTTCTCTAGTGCATTTGATACTGTTCTTTCTCTCTCCTCAGAATTTTTAGCGCAAAAAGCAACAAGCATTTAGATATGAGATTTTTTATATTTGTCTAGAAAAATGCTACGAAATACTTTTTTAAACTAGAATTAACATTTTCTTAGCCTTTAAATTCATTCTTTTGTCTTAATAAATTAAATGATTTTAACCAGAATTTCCTTTTCTCATTCAAACGACGAGTTCGTAATTGAACAAACTGTTAAATTAGTGACAGAAAAATGGCTCTTGGTATTAAATATCTAATAAATAAAAGAATTTCTAATAAATCTTTATTAGAATTTTAACTTCTAATAAATAAAAGAATTTCTAATAAATCTTTATAAGGCATATAATTTGATTCCAAGCTACCCAAAATAAATGGAAAAGAAAAAAAAAGAAGGGGAGAAACAAAAAAAATAATATTATACAAAAAATTATTTATTTTTTGAACAGCTGAACCTGGAAAGGTCTATAACTGAGATGGCATCAGACTCCTTTTCCATAGCTCGTGATCATGTAGATTTGTAAATTTTACTAATACGATTGATTTAATATGAGTCAATTCCATTATATTTTCCATTTTAACTTTTAATTTATATCTTGAAATTTACTTCACAATAAATTTCTAGCAGAAACATAAATCTATATTATATTTATTTAAATTATTCTGTAGCAATACATTTCGTATGATGTAGAAAAGAAATAAATGTAACAATAATCGATTAGAGTAAAACTCCAGACAGGAGCTAAAAATAATACTAACAAAGATTCATATACACACACAATGTTGAGGAAAGTAAAAAAAAATCTAGATCGAGAATTCCCAAACGGCACATCCAAAGGTCTGATTTGGATTAGAAAGAACATTCCAACATTAAATTTTGAAGACTGGAATTCGTATCCCATTTATTGCAAATTATTGGAATATTCAGCAATCAGTATTAAATTCGCGATGCCATACATTCGACGTGTACTCAATATTAAAATGGTATAAAATAATTATGCAATATTAAAACACAAACAGCTACAAGCCTTCTCAAGGAGTCGGATGCAATCACATAATCTATGTTATCGGATAATAGCTGTAGATTTGTTAATCGGTAATCGATAATCTGTTCAGTAGGTGTGTATGAAGAAGATGAAACAAAAGCAAACCAACAACATCTTGGTTTAACTCATCTCATATTCATTCCCGTATACCTTTCTCCCATTTCATCTATATTTTAACTCCTTAGAATAATAATATAATCAGAAATCTCCTTGTTATATAGCCACGCTGTGGCATCTAGTTGGAATAACTTCAATACGTTAGTTTTCTGTTATGTAGGTGGAGTTAGGGGGCATTTGCATTAGCGTCTTTCAACAGTGTATATATAAAAAATAGTTTTCAAATTCCAAGAAAAGTACATTTTTTAATTTAATAGAGAGTATTATTTATCATCCAAAATTCCTCCTTCCCGAAGTATTCCCATTTTATAATCATCTTCATTTTTTAAACACATGAAACCATTCTACTTAAAACATCAATGTAATCTTTCGATATATAAGGGCAAGACTTTTCATAAAAACTCAATTGTTTTGAAATTGAAGGATTGTGTAAGTTGACCTTATGTATATTTATGTTTGCGCAGTTATATTCAGAGAAAAAGAAATGGGACAGAATATTACGCAAGTGCATTCGCATTCTTAAATAGCTTTTAAAAAGGGACTTCAAGAAAGACAGCAATAAAATGTTCAGTGAAGCATGAGAAGAATTTAACAAATTTATTTTTCGCAGTCAAAAGCGATAAATACATGTCATTAGCTGTAGAAAAAGCTTGATATAAAACAGAATGCATTATATGTCATAAAAACAGAGTCAGGCTAATCAAATAAGAGCCAAATGCTTAAAAAAATAACGTCGGCACTGCAGAAAGCTCTTTTTTTAAATACCTCATTGCTTTGTTGAAAGAAGTTACATAAAAGAAGGGAACGCATTAATTCCCTGCAATGCCATCAAAGAGACAAGAAGACATCTTTATTTCCGATAACGACATTTCAAAAAGTTGAAAAGAAAAGGCAAAATGCAAGATGCTTTTAAAAAATCACAAAAAAATAAGATGGCAGGAAAAGGAAAACTGAATAATTTGTGATCGGCTCCATAGAGGCTGAAACGCGTCTTTCAAACATTACTCCAGAATATGATTCGAATGAATGTTAAACTACTGCAGGCAGCCATCTTGGGCTACAAAGTATTCTTCATCTAGAAATTTACCTGATTCAAATATGCACTAACATTAAGACACTGCTTAATTAAACAGTCTGAGGAATTTTTGTAGAGAAAAAAGTAACCTTTTTGTTTATACTTAATTGTATATTATTGTGTTCGTAAGCACGTTGATTGTACTTTTGTTTTAGTATTCACTTTAGGTTAAAAATTACCAAATAAGGCCGCATCAGTTTGCTTAAAACTAAATAAAGCCATTGGCGAGGAAAAATAATTAAATATACGTACAAAATAAAGTTAATTGCATTATTTTGTAAAATAGTTTATTCTATTTCGTATTTTTGCATAATATTTTTTTTCAAAATTCTTATCAATTATACATAAACAGGGAAAAACGCTTACACAAAATTGTGGGGACCAAAATACTTTTTTGTGTTAAAAGAATTTCATATTTAATGATACTATGCGAAAAAAAACATCTCAATATTTTCTAAGTCGTCCAATTTTATTAATTCCATTTTCTGCAAAAATTTATATCTGTACGAATGTCGTTCAATAAATCCTTAGAAATTTCAAGAGATGGCGCTCGTAGCTTCAGAAATATTTTTATTTATTTAATATGCTTTATTTTTAGAAAGCATCAGGATTCACTAGACAGCTGTCTAAGTCTCAGTTATTTCCATCGCATGGTTTCATTTTTATTGTTGATTGAAACAACAAACTTGTATTTATTTAGAAAAATGGAAAAAAGAAAGTTTCGAGGGGTGATTAAACATATTTAAAAGGCTTAACACAAAAAGAGATAAAAACTGAGTTCGATGAAGTTCATGGCACATCTTCTCCTGTGTTAGCCACTGTTTACAATTGGTTAAATACGTTTAAACGTGGCCATACACCCACAAAAGATGAGAGTCTTTTGGGAAACCCAGTGGAAGTGACAAATCCACAATATGGTTTTGAGTGATTCGACTAATTATAGTGCGGGGAATAGTTGAGATCAGTAGCATATTGTAAGGTACAGTGTTTTAAATTTTGCGTGAAAAATAGGGTAAGAAAAAAGATCGACAAGAAGGATGCCACAGTGGAAAATAAAAGCAATCGTGTGGTAGACTCTGAGGCTATTTTAGCGCTTTTTCGTTGCAATCCTGAAATTTCTACGACGTTTCATAACTATGGAAGAAACATGGATACACTACTAAACTTCAGAGGCAAAGGAGCAGTCAAAACAGTGAGTTTTTGAAGGCGAATGACCTTCGAAGAAAGCAAAGACGGTGAAATCGGCTGGCAAGGTGACAGGACATGGAATCACAAGGAATCATCTACATCGATTACTTGGAAGAAAAAAAAAAAAGTAGATTGTATCATGCGTCGTTATAGGTTCGGTTGAGCAAAGAAATCAAGAAAAACATCCTCATTTGAAAAAGAAAAAGATTCATCAAGAGAATGCACGGGTGCACACCTGTGCAGTTTCGATGGCAAAATCATGGAATTAAAATTCGAATTATTACAACATCCCCTAGATTTGAACTCGGGGGAGTTTTTTTTTTTTTATTTCCAAACTTAAAAAGATGGCTCGGCTGACAACGTTTCACGCCGAACGAAGACGTCATTGTCCAAACAGATGCCTATTTTGAGAACATTAAGAAATCTTACTTTTTAGAAGGCTTTAAAAAAGTTGGTGAAATGCTTAGAAAAACGTGTAGAAATAAAAGGGGGTTGGGGGGGGAGAAACCCATCGATCTAAAAAAATTCGTATTTCGATCTTTATCTAAGGACATTGAACGACCTTTATAGTAATATACAATGAACACACACACACACGAAACGTTTACATTTCAAAGAACATATTTAATAATAATAATAATAATAAAAACTTACATAAACAAATGATTGTTTCTTCAGGAAAAAAAAATCTGATATTTTTTTTCAGTCTTTTTTAGACCAAATTTTTAATAAAATGTTCTGCATCTCCCAGCATTTTAATAATTCTTCCTTTCGAATGTCCATCTGACCAGCGCATTGAAATTTTTTGTAAACCTCGGTACTTATACCAACCCAAAGACAAACGATAGGCTAGCAACTGTTGTTTATTTTGCTCGGTCTAACGAAAAAAAGGTAATAAACTGTCGATCGGGGAAGATAAATTTTTTTCGTGTTAAAAGAAAAAATATATGAAATTATATTGTATTTTGTTGGAATTGCAGTATTATTTCGTGTTATTAAGCGTTTTCGTATCAAACATTTTCATTGTTCTTAAGACATAAGTATTTATTTAATATTTTTAATTCTAATTATTTTTATATCTTGTAATAATGATGATATTTTTGAAATTATATTTAATATTCTTTTGTATATATAACGAAAATAGTAATTCAGTAATATAAAGGAAAAATTCAAATTAATTAAGTAAAATTAGCATAGCAGGAAATATTAAAACAGAAGAAAAATTTAAAAGTTACATTGAAAATTTGCAATATATTTTTTTTTTTAGATTATAGAAAATATGTAAAGAAACTATCAAATATATAACTTTTAATTACCACAACAAAACATTTAAGATTTGATTGGTTTTATTAACGTCGTACTAGAAGCAATAGCAGGGCTATTGTTGACGCACCTAGTAATTTTGAACCTCTGTCAAGGGATGAAGACGGCACTCAGCTGGCACCCCCTATAGCAACTTTCACACCACACTGGGAGGACTTTAAGCCTCGACAGATTTAACGCGTATCAGCCCCGGCTGGAAGGTCTTTAGTGACATTTGGTTCGGATCCACAACTCGATGAAAATTCGCTGTCGAAAGTCTGCTACCATGACCACTAGGCTACCACTAGGCCACACAAAACATTTAAGAAGGATATCAAATAACTGAAAGAATACTAAACTTGTAAATAATGGCAGGAAGAAAACAAACCAGATTCATAAAGATTATTAACCAAAAAGGTTATAAATTAACCAGATTTAAAAAAAAAGAATACAAATACTTACACGAGACGTTATGCATAGTCACTATCATTACACAAATTTCCAATTTAAGGAAATTATGCTTCAAATGGAAATGTAATTCAATGCCCTCTGCAGAGAGAAAGAATAGTAATGTAAGAAAAATTGTAAAAAATTTAAAACGATAAAATTAAATCAAATATTAATTAAAACCCTGTGGTATACCTCTAATATGTTTATATATATTTTATTAAAAACATATAATTTTTTTAAAACTAACAACACTAAGTAATTGAATTTTTCATATACAATAACGTTATTAATATTAAATTTCTTATAAATTTTTAGAACCTTTATAATATCCTCTATGCCAACAGAATTAAAAAGGTCTTTAAAATAATGCTATAAATAGCTTAAATCTGTAATATTTGATTCTCTATCAGTTCTATTTTTTTAATAATGGTAGAACTCTACAACTTAACCGTAATATTTTATAATATTTGATCAGCAAGAGTTATATATATATATATATATATATATATATATATATATATATATATATATATATATATATATATATATATATATATATATATATATATATATATATATATATATATATATATATATATAGATATATAGATATATAGATAGATAGATAGATAGATAGATAGATAGATAGA
>BMAW01051944.1:0-10403 GCA_019974015.1 Nephila pilipes
CAAAGCAATGATACAAATATTGTATTATGTTCTCAAGCACGAAATCACCACGCTTGTACTCAAGCTCTTCCGATGTAATTATTGATTTATTTCATAATTTTCTTTATAACGAGTTATCACATCTGTTTTAAAAAGGTAAATTTAGTCTTATCGATAAAAGTAACGAATTAAAATTGAAGCACACTGATAGTTTTCCTTTGTGTTATAATTTGTACCTTATGTATTCTAGGCAAATGCAGTGAATAGTCAGTAAAATATTATTAAAATAAAGTTAAATATCCTTCTTCTTTCAATGCAAATGAAAAATAGAACATTTTCTCCTAGAAAATCTATAATTCATGTATTAGAAAGTATTGAGCTGGTCCATTGCATTATATATATATATATATATATGTATATATATAACCATTCAGTTGTCCTTTATTTGGCTTTTTAATCCTGTTAAAAAATTGATTTAATAATATAAATTTAATATGTACTAAATTCATATTTGCTAAAATATTATTCAAAATAAAAGAGTAGTAAGATGATGAGATTGAATAATTTTGAAATACATCAAGTATTCATAATTATTTTGCATCGATATTTTGTTTTTAAAAGCGATCATATTCTCAACAGTAATTAAATATCATGTCTAAAATCCAATTAACATCCAGAAAATTCATAATAGTTAATCATTATTACGAGAAAACTTAAGTTTCTACATTAGTAATTTTAACATAGAAAATAATTTATTAGTGGTATCGAAAAATTTAAGATCTTTATTAAAATGAAAGACAGTAACAAAAGCATTGTGGGTCTGCATTAAAAAAATATTTCTTTTTTACATCTTTTGAGTACTGCTTTTAGGTGGAAAGTGTAATTTTATTTTAATCTAAAGGAATAAAGAAACCTTTCATTACTAATTTATTTTTATCTTACCCTAGGTAGGTTGAGAACGTCATTAAAAAAAATTTGTTCAAATTAGGTCTATTAGTTTGAAAACTTAAAAAATGAAACATTTACATTTTTTATAAATGTATGTTTATCATTAATTTAAGCACATTAATAACAAAAATTTATTTGAAAAATCATTTAAACAAAATATGGTTACAAAAAATGGTGCAGTTGTTTTAAAATGCGTAAAAGATTCCTCAAAGGTAAAATATCTTTTCCAATTGCTCAAAAAGGTTTCTGATTTTCTTTTCCATCTTATTAAACATTTACTCACATGATTCCATTTAGTATGTGAAATTTTCTAGATTTTTCTTTTATGATAGATCTTATGTGCTCTTTACTATCGCTACCTTTTATAGCAGTTCATTTCAACAAAATTTACTTTCAACTCTCTTATTTATCATTCGTATATTCATTCTACTTATGCATAAAAGCATAGAAGAATTTAGTGTAACAAAACATTTGATATTTAAGCGTATAATTGAATTACTATTCTCTGTGATGTCTGAAGAGGAAAGTTCGGCATGTTCTAAGTGGTTAAAGATACAGTTTGACTCTGTAGTTTTTTCATCAACATATTGAATAGAAAATAACCTGAATCATTTATGTTAAAATAATTCAGCCTATTCATTTAAAAAAAACTATTGTAAAAGTATTTTCTTATTATCTGAACAATTGGTATAGACGTGCACTTTTCCTCTAATTGAAATAGTTTAACCCATATTTATAAAAGCCTTATATTACATAATGCAAGCATGTTTCATTAATCATGTTCTAATAAAAGATATCAGATATATGATTAATGATTATAAATTCATTAAAAAAGATAAAATAACATGACAAATATCTTTCCAAATTCCTTTCATATATTTCAAAAAAAGTATGATACTTATTTTAAAATTGGTTTTAATCAAAAGAATCGTAGATATTAAAATTTGGGTACCAACAATTATTGAATTCAAGGTACCTTTAACTATTTGATGTTATTTTTTTTGTATTTTTTTTAACCGTCTTATTTTCCCTAAAAGGTCTCTCTTGAAGTTGGTTTCCTTGTTACTCTATGTGTAATGTTAATATATTCCACTATTGAAATAACCAACAACTCATCCTGAACCGAGTTTAGAGAGAAAAAGTTCGTTAATTCTTCTTCTACTTTAAATTCTAACTATAATAGTTATAAAGTACTGAAACAAGTTTCAGTACTTTTAACTATTATAGTTAGAATTAAGTACTAAAAAAAGTTTCAGTAATAACATTGTATTTTCAAACCACAAATACGCACTCACGCACACACAGTGAATTCCATGTTTTAATACTATCATGATGAAAAAGAGGAATGAAATAGACAGAATGAATGCTTCAGATAGGAAATGATCTTACAAGCTGTTAAAAATAATTCTGATGGTTGGAAGGATTGATCCATAGATCTAAATAAATGTCAATTATTTCCAACACAAGTTGACAAAATGTTTTTCAAACCCCTTAAAATGATTTAAATCAATGTTGGACTAGATGTATTTTCCCTTTTCTGGTATATTTAAACTTTCAACATTTGGACAAAATATTAACAAGTAAGCCTAAACATCATGAAACCAAATAAAAAAACTAAGAGTCTACATTTTTGTGTTATATGTTTTTGTATTTTCATCTACAAACTGCTCTGGAAAATTTATAAACTAATTCCAAGCAATATGATAAGCAAACATGTAAATGGAAATGTAAGCAGAAAATTGTTTTAAAGTGGGAAGGAAACTCATCTTTCATAAATTTTCAGTATTCAGATTAATAATATAGGCATCATTTGCATATCGATTCTAAAATTTGTGTCTGAACTTGTTTCTATAATTATAAAATCACATATAGCTTAAAGAGATATTTATCTCTTATTTCAACATTTCTACAGATTCTTACAATTTTAAATCTTCCCTGAAATCGGGAGCGAGAAAAACATTTATCAGATTTGTTACTGTTTCAAAATATAGTTAAATGTGGATTAATAATTCATGGTAGAAAGCAAAGGAATTATACATGTTAATGTTAACATGAAATATAGAAACAAATGATTTTATTTCAATTTTAAAAATTTTTAGAATATGTAGACATTATTTCATAAACAAGAATACAAACTTTAACGTACACGAATATAAAAGCATTTTTTCCGTAAAAATAATTTTTCTGGTACATGATCTTATAAATACTACTTTTTTAATAAAATAATTGTTTTGAAATCAATTCTGTATTTTTATTTTACTACTTTTAAGAGATAATTTCAATAGAAATGTATCCTAAAATATTATTTGTGTACATAGAAAAACTGTTCATGTTTTGTCACAAATATGATAAATCTTCTTTCTAAATTTTTTTTTTTTTGCAAATAATTCTTATAAATTCCATAGAAGATACAAGAGTAGAACACAAAGGAGACGAAAAAAACATGTTCATCATCATACTCACAATGTTTTATAATCTTCCACAATAGTAACACGTAGAAAGTTTTATGGTCCTTAAAATATAAAAAGATTTTCAAGATGTTCATTTTACTATGAAAAGATTTTTATGTAAGGAAAAAGACTATAAAAGTTTAAACATTATGTTGTTATTTCTGGAGATTTTAATCACGTTTGTGGGGTGAATATGGGAAAAAATAAACTTAGGTATCGGATATACGTATTACTTTCTCTTATGCCATGCTTTAGAAAACACAAAACAATAGATGAATAATGTAGTATAATAAAAATGGA
Source organism: Nephila pilipes (assembly GCA_019974015.1). NCBI lineage: Eukaryota > Metazoa > Arthropoda > Arachnida > Araneae > Nephilidae > Nephila > Nephila pilipes. The sequence goes on from BMAW01051944.1 coordinate 3,678, forward strand.
ACTAAATTTGAGAAAGAAGTAATTATTAAAAATTACTTTTAATAGCTAAGAATCCATTAGTAAGCTATACACAACTAATCAATAATATTTGTTGATTTTCTTAAATGATCTGAATCGTACATCAGATAAAAATCTATATTAAATATTGTGTTTTCTAAATATTAATTTTTATGAACACCAAAACTCGTTTACATCATCTTCTATAAGAAAAAGAAAACTCAGAGAAAGCTACTATTGGAATTGGTGAGAAAAAAAAAGCTAATCTCGTAAGCAAATTAATAATCATACATTTAAATAATAAAAGGTGTACTGAATATCATTTATGGCTTTTAGTTTCTACAACTCAAATAAAATGCACACACAATTAATAAAGTAATGTCATTATTGAAGTCATCTAGATTATTTTATGATATTAATATTATTGGTTAAAATTCAACACTATTTGTGAAGCTGCATCGAAGCTTAATTGCTCCTAAACTTTTGAACATCCAACCTAAATGCTATCATTAATAAAAGAATACAACATGTAAAAAAAAGTCTTAGTATTTTTTTAAAAAATACTTTATGTAAGACAACATGCTAATTTTATTTAAAAATGATTACAAATAAATTTATAAATATCAAAATATTTCGCAGATTCAATTTTGTTATATATTATACATATTTTACGGGTTACATTTTTTGTATTTTGTTACATTTTTACACAATAAGTTTAGGTTTTTAACTTTCCATACAATATAATATGATTAACTTTTGCTTGTAAATGGTGGCTTTACTTAGCTATTCCATGAAATTTATACAGAAATTGGCTTTAAAAATTTTCAAATAAGTTTTTGATATTTTTATTTATGTATCCACAGAAAGGAAATCAGGGAGAAATTTCCGTCATATTGAAAATATTCAATTCAGTAATTGCATCAAGTAGATATGGAAAGAATAATAATTATAATTTAGATAAACACATACATTTAAGATCATTCGATATGTAAAACCCTTTCAAAAACTGGGAAAATGAGAAAAAAAATCTATAAATATAAAATTAAGTTGATATATTTCAGTTATAAGTTAATTTGCCCTCATATTTCTTTAGAATACCAAGAAATGATTCATCAATATGTTAATTAACAACAACCTTCAGTTTTCTTTTCCTTAATTTAAATATATATATGATGTGCGAAATAGGATTTTAGGAAAAAACAATTCTCATCACTTACTGCGCTTTTTAGTTATGTCATTACAAATTACATCTTTTTCATTCATGTAATTTCCTTTTCACGACATTATGATGTGTATTAATATTTCATAACATTTTATCTAGTTACGATAAATCACAACATAATGCTTTAATTTATTATTAACGTAACAAAAGAGCGCACATGTTGTTCTTTCTCTTTCGGAATCTTAAGTCATACGCATTCAAAAATTTAGAGCTATTTAATTTTTACTAGAGATGAATGCTTAGCATATATTTTCAATAATATTCTATCAATAATATAAGGTATAAATCACAGGTATAAGTAAGGTAATTCTAAGGTTCTTCTAATAAATAAGTTATATTAATGCAATAGTTAAATGTTATTAAAATGTATTGGCTTCTGGGTTACATAAAAATGAACTCTATAATGCACTGCATTATAGAGTTCGTTTTTATTTAACATAGAAGTAAATTATAATATAACGGCAACATATTTTATTACAAACTATTTTTTTTATTTCTATTTCTCAGTATTATTAATATAAATTACCCATTAAATTCCTATGCTGGGACGCGTATAATGGTCTAAATATTAAATTTTACTTTCAAACTGTTTTAAACATGGTTTGTCTAAAATTTAATAAATTTATTTAGTATTATGTTTCTTGATAAGTAATAAACACTAAATAGTTATATGATAACGATGTTCCTTAATGAACTACTATGTATTTTTATCATTGCATGCCTTAAAGTTTTTTACTTAAAAACATTTTCTGAAATTTTTTTTCTGGAAGAACTTTTTATTGAATAGAATCTTGTTTTTCATTACAGCTTGCTTTGAAGCGATGTTTTGCATTTGAATGACGTACTAAGTTTCTTTGAATAAAAATATCTAACAATCAGAATTCTTGTTTAGTGTTTACTTTCAACTTGATAAATAATTCATAGCTCACTTACACAGATTAATTCAGTTGCTGAGTTACATTATTCAGTCTTTTTTTCGGAGATTTCTATTCATCCTTCAGATATTAGTTGTTCAGTAGTATTACAGTTTTTCAAACGAAACGTTATATTTTTCTTGTTTTATATAGGTATTCAAACTTAATAAGGTTTCAATATATTCAATTTTTTTGCCTAAATGCGCAATGTGTGGAAATATATTGAAAATTGTTATTTCTACTTCGGTCAAACATTTAAATCAAAATCCATATTTGTGAGATCTTTCAAAATATTTTTTTATCAATGATTGTTTTTCTGCTACAAAATTGCTACCATTATTTTTTAGTTTGTTTTTTAAATATAATGCAAAAACATATGCTTTGATGTTTGTTTATGTATTATTTAATACTTTTTTGTATTTAATTCGAGATTCCACAAGTTTTTTTCCCATTTCATTTAATTTTTTAAAGAATTTCGTTGTCAGTTTCTTATGCTTTTTCTATGTTATCTTTCATTATCTATTTGTCAGACATAAACTTTCTTAACTAATAATTTTTCTAAGTGAGACTTAAAAAGAAATTGCAGGAAATTATATTCAAATGTTTTAAAATTCATAACAGGAATACAAACACATTGTGGTTAATGCAAGCCAAGAAATTAAATACATTTTACACACTAAATCTATTTTATTTTTGTGTAGAATATTCGTACCTCTATTATTCATTTATTGTGTTAAATGAATTAATTAAAATCAATTCAATATTACTAGTTACTTACCTTGCAAATTCAAGCAGCGATCACATGAGCATATCTAAAATCTATATATGTGTATATGATAAACTTCTGTATCATGTTAATGTATTATAATTAAAGATAATTAAATTTTTCTTACATTATACCATCGTCAGACCGTAGTTGATAACTTTAAATGCAGTGTTAATGGAGTGGGAATATTACATCTTTGGTGAAGACTTTTTCATTTGCATATATTCAGTATCTATACGATTACACCATATATAACCAATGCATGTTCAGAAAATTATTTTGAGAAATATGTGGATAGACGTTTGCTTACATTTCTATGCAATAAATTGGAATTTTTTTGGTATTAAAACTCTCAGAATAAATTCATTGAAATCTAAAAGAAAGATAGGAATGTTTCTTTGAGCTCTGTTTATTTCATCAATGAAAACTCATTTATCAATAGGAAACCAATTTTTAGACCTTATAACTCAAATACTTTTCAACAAAATCTTAAGAAATTTAAATTTCATGTTTATTTTACGATGTGAAGTTAGCTACTCGAAAAAAAGAAAATGAAGATTGTTGGTTAAAAAGCAATGTATTATGGAGAACTTCAATCACATCAAAAAGTTGTGGCTTTACAAATTTAAAATTTAAAATACGTCGAATATATTTGCATCATAAAAGCATATGTATCAAATATATTCACATGAAATAAGTCATAGTTCATAAATTCTATAATGAGAGAATTGTTTATAAATTCAATAAATGAAATCTACGAATTCACATATATCAATAAATTATAAATTAAATTATCCAATAAAAACGTCAGATTTTTATTTTGTTTAATTAAAGGAAAATTCAAAAAATTATGTACTGATTTAAAAGTACATTATTTCCTGGTTTATAGAAATATAACCAATTCATAAAATATAAGGAATAAGTATTCCACATTAAATTTAACTTAAAATAGTAGTTTGACATATTTTAAGATGTAAAATGAAATGAAATTTAGTTGCGGAAATTTTCCTAAAACGAGGAAGTAAAATTGGGTTTCAAAAAATTGAAAAGAAACCTGGAGAAGTTATTATTAGATAAATAGTATTTTATTTATTATTTCAAATGACGAAACATTTACTTGGCTATTTAAGCAGAGATTAAATTAAAGTAATTAATATAAGTTGACAGATTTTAACTCTTATCCTTTTTTGACTCAGTAAAGAATAATTAGGAAACTACACAAAAAGTAGTAATCACTTTTTTTAGAATGGAAAATCGTACAAAAATATATCTTTTATTTCTATGTTTAGAATTTTTTTTTTTTAAATTTTACAAAAATACATTTCATACAAATATTAGTTAATTTTTATTTGAAAATGTAAAATAATACATTTAGCTGTATTTATAATTAAACAATTCACGTTTAATTTTAGTAAATTTTGTATAATTCTATGTATGGTTTAATATTATATGGCTTTTTGTTCCCTTTTATGTGTATTTAATGGTATCTTTCTTCAAACATCTCCAGATAAATCATATATTGATCACATATTAATTACACAAGACGTGAAAAATGAAGAAAATGATCAATAGTTCCCAATATGGTAATTATAATTGCAAATAATCCTCAAACAGGATTGTAAAGCATATTTAAATAATAAACCTATTTATGAAATATTACTACAATACATTTTTATATTTCGGTGAATTCGTCAAAAAAAACCCCCATTTTTTAAGTTTCATATCAAATTCACCAAATTAGCACATGAAAATAAATTTAGTTAAAATGTTTCGTTCTATGCATCAATAATCTTATTTATACAGTTTTAAATATTTCACTCAAAAAGATTACTGACCCTGTCACATGCTTTCATCTTCTTGGCACTCAAACTCTCCATACGCTTTTCTTTTTATGCAAATAAAGTTTTCCCGATAAGCTTGAAAGTCCGACCATTGCCAACGTTTATTCAAATTAGTTCGATATTCGTCAGATAGATGCTATGCTAAACAAATTCAAGAAAACGCGACAGAGCCATTGAAAAATAAAGTTAAAAAACGCTGAGATGTTCCACCATTTTTTTTTACTATTCTTTTTTTATGTTTGTATATAGCGCGCTGTTAAGCCAAGCACAATACGCGACCCACTTTTCATTCCAAACAAGGCATCGTTCAATGGAAAAAAAGGAATCGATATATCCGTCAAAGCTTAAGCCTCATGTAAATAAAAGTGGCATTTAAAGTTATTGCTTTTCAAAGCGGCTCTGGAGTGTACTCCAGTTGAGCGAAGCTCAGAGCAGGAAAATGGAGAAAATTCCCAATGCTACACGTTGAACTGAAAAGCTTCATTGAGCAAGAGAAGGGAGCGGATATGTATCTAATGACGATATGGTCGAGTACACATTATAGAATTACATTTTATCAATATCTATTTAGAGAGGAATAAAGTGATCAATTGTCTTTTTCCGACTGTGAAGTTTATTATTTGATTTTATTTTCTTTATTTCACCTTTCTGTCTCTAGATAAATAAATGGTACATAATATACTTTCTAAATTCTAATGTTTCATAATACCATTATATGGATTTGAAACCTTGTTTATAAAATCATAGGAAATTCATTTTTGAAAATCCTGAAATGAGTTTTAGAGTAAATGACTTAATTAATTTGGGATTCACAGTTTATTTTCTCAACCGGAATTTAAATTTGGTCATAAGATAGATGAATAAATTTAGTAATTATAAATTTATATAATGGTTAACCGTACTGTGAGCATTTCAAACAGCTTTATATTTCTTATACAGTTTTTATAGTTAATACATAAACACTAGTCATTTATTTTGCTTTATTATAAGTTATAATTGAATACTACAATTAGTGTACAAAACTGTATAAGTAATGCCATTATTATTTTAATTATGGTTATTTTTGTAAGTATTATAATAAACTAAATTTTTTAAAATTCTCCAATCCTCACTTATCAATTCAACACTACCAAAAACTAAGTATGTCATTATTTGTTCGTTTGTTGTTTATGAAATTTTGGATGTTTTCCAACATATGGTAATTGTATTTTCCTGAAATATCGCTGCAAATTCTTTTTCCATCAAAAGTTTCGCATCACGTAATTCTGTTATTTTTCTTATGCCTGTTTGATTCGAAACATTTTTAAATTGAGCTTAATTGTTACATGATGTAAATTTAGTAATAGAAATTTAAAATAGAGGACTATGTCTTAACAACCCGAAATACTTCAGAAAAGTATATTTTGAATGTAACTTATATTTGAAATTGTATTAATGTATATTTCAAATCCATATAATTAAAAATAATTTATTTGTTATGTTACGAATTAATATTTTATTCACCATGGAAAAGGAATTAACATTCAATTCTTCAAATCGTGATGCTTATTTCGGGTAATATGTTCAACTGAAGTCAAAAGAGAAAAGAATGATATACGAAGTAACTTGATGTATCAGATAATGTTGAAGCACACGCTTTTCAAGACAGGGTCACTAATAATAACACTAACCACATAGAAACACTAATTTATCTTATTTAGGAACTTACAGAACATAACATTGAAGAGGAAATGAACCATCATTTCTTTCAATCGGGCGAAATAACTTTTTAAATAGATTTGTTATCATGATTGATATTAAAACATAATTTAAAAAATTATGTGATGAAATAGTAATTGAAAAAAGTGCATGTATAAAACATTTAATTTTTACACATAACTAAAAACAAAAACGTTATTACAAAATGCTCATTTAACTTAACAGAATATCATGTTTCATAAAATATATACTAGATTATAAACTTAATAAAGTACACACACACACACA
>BMAW01051946.1:0-42061 GCA_019974015.1 Nephila pilipes
ATGTTGTACTTCGTTTCAGTTGCATGTGCTAAATGCATGTCAAATGTTATAAAAAGAAAACATTGTATAATTAGTTTGAAACTATAGTATACAAGTTTATTCAAGATTATTTTTATTCACACATTGTTTCATTCGACTCAGTTCCTATTTTTATTTCAGGATAGTGAAACTACATTAACTAATTTTAGTATGCAGCTTACTCCTAATTTACTATGAGAATATGTTCAATTTGGTGACTCTTATAACTTAATATATCAATATAATTTAATATAAAATTACTAAACTGAACTTGTAGACTAGTATGATCTATGTTGGTTGTAGACCAATAAAAAGCGCTCAGACACAATAAAGAGTACAAATAGTTTTTTAGGATTGTGTTATACAAAAGATATGAAGATTATTTAAATATTTGGATTACAATTGTGTTTAAGTTAGGAAGTAGAACACAAACATAAAAATTAAATTATTCTTTGCATAAAATAGACAATGTAGCATCAAAATGTGGTGCTTATTTTTTACAGAAACTGGAATTTTTTGGATTACTTATTTAAGACTGCTTTTAGTATACCATCAGAAATTTCCTAATGATATTTAAGCTTCTTTCTACAGTCAAGTAGCGCCAATCAGAGAAGTGTACGATTTGAACCTCTACAAATGGATATCCTCGGGATAGAGGACAAAATAACCATTGCTAAAGATAAAATGAAACTTTTGTTTTATAAACCTGTACTAATACTTAAGTTCATTTTAACAGAAGTTTGAGCTATGTTTTGATAATTTTAACAGGCAAGCAGGTGATTGGAAACTTATGTTTGTTAGTTAATGCAGTGAGAAATGTTTCTTTTGCTATATCTCTTGATGAAAACTTCAGACTTTAAGTTATGCACATAAAGCACTTTGAAAATTGATTATCCATTCACAAAAGTCCAACTGTATTCTTTTCATTTTATTTATTTAAATTAACAAATTACAAATGCCTTTAGATGTTTTCTGGGAATTTTATAAAAGCAAGGATCAAAAAACAACCTACAATGAAAAAGATCATATATATATATGTGCATATTAGCCAAAAATATAAATTAAAAGAGCTGATGCCTTCTAGTGGATCAGAGAACTTTTACATCAAAATTATCTATAACCACCTATAATTAAAAAGGAACATACATGTATATTAGCACATGAGCATAACATATTTGCATGAGCATAACATATATTGCCTGAGCATAACATGATATTGCATTCCTAACTACTATAATATAAAGACATTATATATTGCTTAAACGCATAAACATTACATATATAAATATATAATAATTGATATGAAACTTTGATGATGTTAATCAGAATTCAATATTGCTATGATCTATAACCCACAGTAAAAAAAACATATTGCACATATGCAGGAAAACCTAAAACAAATTAACATTTAGAACTCTTCCTGCAATTTACAATAACACTTTTCATTTTGTTTGATTTTTTGCTGTCAAAATCAGACTCGATGATATCTTTAGCACTCTTCTGTGTTGGTTTTCCTAAAATAGTCAGTCGAGGCTTTCTGGGAAGTCTTCTTTTTTGTTAAACATATCTTTGGCATGCTTTATCTTTTATTTAGGGGGCTCCTTATTAAATTTTTCAATTAGTTCTTGATTTGCTGGAGGAAAAAATGTAGTGAATCAAAGCATTTTGTACAGCAAACTTAAAAACGTTATCATATTGTTCTAGGGGTGTTTTGTTTATCAGCTCATATTCTTTTGAAATTCGCTTCCTTGGAATTGTCTTTCTTAGCCTGTAGCCCTACAATTATCCACAAGCGTTGCTTTCAAAATTTTCTCTATCTCACAAATAACCATTTTCTTCATCTGCTAAAGGAGAATGCTACAGAAAGTCCTTCGTCAATTTGGAACAGCACTATTAATTTTATTTAAATTTCTGCAACAAATATAATGGATATGTTTGCACATATTCCACTGAATAGTGCATTATCTGCATGTACAAATCAAAATGTGACAAACACTGCTTGCATTCTTTGCACATAGGTATCACATCGCTAGACATGCAACATTTTTTCACAATATAAAATTTCATTACTTTTTGTAGATGCAACAGACCACTCTTCTTCATTCTTTCAGATGCATAAACTAGATAATTCTTAGTAACTTTATGCCTTTTCCTCACATGAGCTATTTTCGACCATATTTGCCTTCTCCAAGACAGATGAGTCGAAAAACTCTATCTAACAAATTTCATCAAGTAAAAATACACGCTCTATAAACCTTTCGCACTTTTCTTTCATGATACACATATTTAATTGTCCGGTGCATTAGCTTTCAATGTGTGCATATTGGTATTTATTCCTATGCACTTCACCTATGACAATATACCCGTACAGCTGGTTCGTTTACAATATACATCGTTCGAAATAATTCTTGAATGCTCTAAATTCATACCTGTTTCGTTTGAAGGATCAAAGCTTCTTGGCAGCATATGTAGAAACTATCTTCCTCAGGTTTCCATTAACGGAGACATCGAACAACCTTAAAGCGGATCTGATTTTCTGGTTTTTATTAATTAATTTTACAATGCTTCTTCTTCTGTCCACATGCCATGTAATACACAAAAGTCTTTTTCGGGAACGCCAAAAACTGTCCTCCCATGCATTAAGAAAAAGATTCATACAATCATCCGTCATCATCATAACTTGGCTGATAACACATGTTCTTTAATTGCTTTTGCAAATGCTATGACAAAGCTTTTTGAGATCTTGCCTATTGCTTAAAATAAAGGCTGCTGGAAACCCTCTCTCTTATCATCTAAAACTAAAATTGTTGCCAAATCAAAACCATGCGCATTCATCCCGTAGCATTGAAATCCAAACAAATGGTGTCGTTACCATTAAACTTTATCTCTCTTTGACATCTGTTCATTGAAGCAATCTTCACTTTTAATTCAGAATTTTGCAAAACATCATAAATATTGGTCCTTAAATAAAATAACCGGAGAATCTTCTCTTCCTTGTAAACTATGGACCACTTGCCTACCTTAAAGTTAGTATCATAATACCTTCAGAGCTTGCTTTACTTCAGCTTTAAATTCAGCCAGATCTTCCGCGTTACCAAGTGGATCCTTTCTAATCTATCAATAAACAGTCTGGATCCCATCCGTTATAATTAGAATTTTCTTCTCCAGTTTTCTTGCTAATTCATCTTTTTCTTCTCTTGTTATTTGCATTCTTCCAAATCTTTTCCATGTCTAAATGAGTTTTGTAAATTCCACATATACTTGGTTTCATTGTCTTGTACTTTCATCTTTGATGGACAGTTTCCGTTAATCTTGTTACTGCCAGCCATTTAATAGTTCTCTTTCTTTTATCACCCCTCGCATTATAAAAACCGATGACTGGCCAAAGGAAATTACGTTGTTTTTCATATCGTAAACTTACTTCCAGTATTCTTTACGTACAAGGCAGTTGTTTGTTTTCAACATCTTCTTTCAGATCTTGAAAACTTCATAAATTAATCGAATTTCTTGGGCGTTCCTTTTCTATATATTATTATGTACTTCGATTCAACATGGTTCAACAAAAACCTTCATGGGAAACTAATTCTTCATACATTACATTTCATCTGTCTATACATGTACTTACCTTATTTTCTACATTGTGTATTAGTCTTGCATGTCGTCGTAAGTTTGAGCTGTGGAAAAGACTTATCGCACAAAGAAGTATTATCCATGGTTATGACTAAAGCAATACAGGTAATGATAACAGACAAAATACAAACACTAAATAATGTATATATTGAAAATAAGTTTTTAATAATACCAAATACTGATTAAACAGAACTTCTTGCCTTTTCACAATACTGAAAGAAATTACCTATCGAGATTAAATATATTTTAAATTGATTAACGAGGTCAATGATTAGAATATTGGAAAAATCTAGAGTTATTAATTTTTCATACAAAAATTCAGAAAGGAAGAATATAATTTGTAAAACACTCCCAGTATTTTCCTAAAATTTTAATAATAAAACATCGGAAATAGAAATAACATGGTTATACTCCATTCAATGTTAGAAATTACATGTTTATACTCATTCAATTTTAGAACAATTGTATATAAAAATCTAATAATCGGAAATTGAAGAAAATCAGTTATTCTGCTTTTTAAAAATGAGGAAAATTTTATGAAAAGTAATTTCTTAGTATTTATACAATATTTATGTAAAACAATTAACCAATGAATGAAAGAGAAATCACATACCGCTACACACCTGAAATGGTTCTTAAACCTGGCTGGGAAAACGTAGATTGTAAAAGGCCGCGTACTATATTTTTCCCTTTTCTCTCTTGGAAATTTTTCCCTGTCCCTATTCAAGAAGCGCCACCTGGTGATTACGTGTTTTTAACATTAAGATCTTCCTTCTCCCCAGACGCTTTAATCCCATTGGTGAGTGGAGAAAAGGTTACAGTTAGCCCACTCGGGTGAGGAGTTGAGAGATTCTCTCCTCTCACCAAGGGAGGGGGAATACACATGGCCTGGTGACTTACACTTGCGGATACCTGGGGTCAGGTTACACAATTCATCATCATCAATAGTAAAACAATTATTGAAAAAAGAAATTTTTTTAAAATTTATTTCGTTTTGGAGTCCCGTTACATAAGGGCTTTTGACAACGGACTTTATAATTATGAGCCGAGGTTTCGATGAAACATTTAAAAGCGCCATAAGAGAAACCATAAAAGAAACATTTAAAATACAAAACGAAACTAATGTGAAAATGAAGTATATAAAATTGTTCAGGAGAATGCAGATTTTTATGCTAAAGAGTTTATATTATACGAACTAATTCTGAGAAATAAAATCGATTTTCAAATAGTTGAAAAGCAAAGATAACTGATTTTAAAGTTTAATTATTACAGAAAGGAGCAGATTTTCTTTGAATAAATGGAACCCAGAATTGAAAATATCAAACTGTATTAAAAATATTATGTTCTTATGAACTGAATAACTTAACCAACAATTTGATTTCATGCTTCCTATTTCACTAAAGATTCCTATTTCACAATAGCTTACGGAATTTGCATCGTTTTTCACACAGGGTTTGAAAACAAATATAATTAATAAAATGTTATAAAATCAGTACATAAATTAATTTCTCCATTTTTTGTTGAAAATAATTTTATATAAAAATAACATCCTTAAATTTATGAATGTAAATTTTATTGGGAATGTGGTGGCTATTCTCGAATTGAATTAATATTACTATCAACAAATCTAAACAAGATATTTGTTCTTAAAATGAAATATTAAGAGGTATGAAATGTTAGAATAAACTCTAAAGATTGATATTTCATAAAGAAAAACTACTGAAAAGGAACATAATTCAGTGTAAATAGGTTATGAAAATCTACAAATAATATTATAAGAAATCACTTAAATAATACAATGGTTTTTATCGTAAGTTTTGTACTTTGCAATGCTATTCCTTAATATTATATACATCTTTATTTTTCGGATTTTTTTTATAAAATCAATTCAACGTTTCTTTAAAATATTTACTGCAAAAAATTAATGTTGCATGTAACCTATTATCTTGCAGGCTTTAAACATAATGAAATTCAGAAAATATGTAAATATATATACGATTGATGCAAATAAAATGGTAATAAAGTTTTTAAATAATATTGGAAAGTATAACTATTCATTAATTGGTTGAAAATAAGCCAAAAGTCTTAAAATTCAAACATGAAAAAATAGCCTTTATATGAAGAAAAATGTATCCGTTTTATAATTATTATTATTATTTTTTATTTTTAGTATCTATATCTCTCTAAAATAAGGAGAAAAATTGATAAGCTATAAATTTATTTAAAGAAGTATTTGCATATAATATTGAAACAATGAATTTTTTTACTGATTTTGAAGAACATCCAGTGAAAAAAAATCCTCTGTATTGTAAAGACTAAAGCAGAAAAGAAAAATAATTAAATGTTTAGAATAATTCGAGATAAAAAAAAAAAAAAAAAACCAACGTTTTTAAATGGGGGCAAAGTTTATTAAAAAAAATTATTGAAATATTAGTTAAAACTTCGTAAAAATCTCATATCTCTTTCGTCTTTAAGATCATTCTCTCTGCGTAATTCAATATATTTTCGATAGATGGCACCAGGTTACGACACAAATTACGATATTAAAAAAATATTGAAATATTAGCTAAAACTTGTCGCAAATGTCTAACTATTGCGTTGTAAGGTGAGTAAGAACGATTCCCAAAGTTTCAGAGCTCTATCTTAGTGAGAAGTTGGTTAAATTAACGATCGAAAATTTGATGACACACACACACATCAAGTAAAATTCAAACAAAAAAAAAAAAACCGTTGTAAATAAAGAACAATACCGACACCGACAATATATTCCGAGTAAAACGTTAGTCATGAGAATAAATATCTACATTAATGAGGCAACTCGTTCGAGTGTCTGTTTAATGAGTCCAATTTTATTTCAATACAGATTCGATTGTTCAAATACTTAGCTAATTGCTGACAAAGCAGAATATCAATAATAAAACATCAAGCTATTGAATTTGGAATTTTAAAGAAAAGTGTTTGATAACAAGTTATCGAAACTTGAAACATGCCAAGTTAACATGAAAAAAAAAAAAGATGCCTAATAAAATAAACCAATTATTAGCATTGCTAAAAAATAACTGATTAAATTTAATGTACTATTAGATGCTACAATATGTAGTTAGAGCGTAACAACAAAAAAATGCAGCGTCTTTTAAAAGCCCTTGAGAAAGAACATTTATATATTTTTACGAAAATTTACGTAAATTGGTTGTAAAAAATATTCTTATTGCTTACAAAATTCAACATAGTTATCAACATGAGATGACACTTCCTTTCAACGGTTTTCTTATGAAGGAAAAGAAACATTTACTGAGATGTTATCAGTTAACAATGAGAGTTTAAGTAACGGCACCTGAGTCTTGGCGACAGATTTGACGACTTAGCGACTTTGATGACAAATGGAAAATTCCCGAAGGTCCTGGAATGAGTCGATATGGTGAAGGTCGATATGGTCTTCATGGTGAAGAAAGTTGCATACTTTTCCTGAATTTTCCTATGTGACGTCATACATGGGCAGAAGAGGTATAATACTCGCCCCCCCCCCTCCTCTCAGACTGTCTTTGGAGTCTCTATTGAAGAGATTGATCTGGAAATCGACTGAAGCTGTCGGCACTTGGAAGTGGAATGTGTCGTGTGAATTCGAAGAGAAGCAGTATGTATCAGCCGGGAATTGTCCTCACCTGCCCTGGAAGTACAGAGTATGACTGCGAAGTTTGACCGTAATGAGAATTAGGAAGCTGAAGAGCTGAATGTTGCTGATATAACTGAGACTGTCCTTAAAATGCCTTTTTGTTTCTGTATCTGTGTTACTAATCTGTACATTCCGTGTTTTCTACTTGTACTATTGTTGTCCGAACTCTATTACCTGTGTGTCATCCTGAAGAATTGTGATTAAAGCGTCATTTGTTGTTATCCTCTGTATTGGACTGATTTCACTCTTACACAAACCCGGAAATTTTCGTAACAATATGAATTATCAATGATATGCGCTTATTTCTTACCCACCAAAACAAGATAGCAAATTCCTACTATGCTACACTGCTGAAACTTTTATAAGATTACTTTTGCCAAGATAATTTTTCTTCCTCTTTTCATGCTGCCTTCGAAATCCTGAGATTAAAGCATTGTCTGAAATGGCCTTCGGGTGGGTTGCGATACTAATATATGGTCTTAAATCGGCCACAATAGACTGATAGAATATTTCAGGAAGAGTGTTACTATCGGCTATCATTTAAATTGATAATAATTGCCACCATCTAGGCACTGGCGGCACTAAGTGGAAATTTACAGAGAGAGATCTTTGCGGAATGCCTTTAGAAAAGGCACTCTTTTTCTTTGGTAGAATACTTTGAGGGGGCTGGCTTTTGGAAGCTTTAGAAACATACTTGGGGCAAAAGGAGATTTCTAAATGACCAGTTGTAATGTAAGCAAATTTTGTTTTCGGAGTACTTAATTCATCTGGGCTTTTAACCTCGATATCGCTGAAAATATGTTGTGAAACTGAACTTTAGATTTTACGCTTGCCCTGAAGTGAAGTAAAATTAGTAACACACAATAGAAATATTTTAAATTTAAAACAATATTATTAATATATTAAAAGTTGAATGGTTGGTAAACGAGATATTTAAAGGAGAGATTATAAAAGTTATACGTGTGAGAAAAATATTTTTATTGTGCTATTGTCATGATAAGTTAATCTGTTTTAGTTCAGTATTTTGTTGGCTGTATTGAAAGTTAATCATGTCGTGTTCTCATTTAGATATGAATACATTTAAATCTTCGTTTTGATAATATTCCATAGAAATAAATTTATTTTAAAGTTCATACATGTTAATTTAAGATTATGATAAATTGACCAGATGTCTGTTCAGCCTGAATAATCCCAAACTCTTCTATGTTATACAAAATTTGCTTAATTTTTAATGTAATGTATTCAGCATTATTTCCTTACAGTAAAAATGTCTTGAGCTAATGGGAATCTAACGCGTTATCTTGC
This sequence comes from Nephila pilipes, assembly GCA_019974015.1. Classification (NCBI taxonomy): domain Eukaryota; kingdom Metazoa; phylum Arthropoda; class Arachnida; order Araneae; family Nephilidae; genus Nephila; species Nephila pilipes. Next base: position 8,627 of record BMAW01051946.1, read on the forward strand.
TTTCATCATTACGAGCAATTAAAGGAACCGTGTTATAATTATAATAGCCGTAATAATACAGTTGAGATTATAAGTTACCGTATACAAAAAAAAAGGGATACTTTAAAAGAATACAAAAGTAGAAATTAATTATTACTGTTGCTTTTTTTTATTACATTATTAAATAAGGCTCTCTATGTGTATCACAATTTTTAATTCTTTCACATCACTTCCGTTCGTTCAGTTTAATCTCGTTATTAATAATAGTTTATATTTGATTTATGCACAAAATTAATTTCTGATTATAATACAGAACTCGTCATTACTTTAATTTTAGCTAATAGTTTCATGATACGCATTATCGAGTTCTATGGCTCATCATGTATTGCATTTCCTTTTATCAAAACCTGAATTTAAAAGTCCTGGAAATTGCGATTCAATATAAAAGGCTCCTTATCTAAAAATTATTCATGCTATGTATCATGTATTTTATTGGCAAAATTTGATTAAGTGATACATGAAATATTCATTAACGCTTCCCTTTTAATTAATGACACAAAAATCCTTAAGAACATAACTTTTAAAGATTAAAATGTAATTGAAGATGTATGGTTTTCATATTATTTTCCACATTGATGAATATTTTGTATATAATGCTACAATTACAAACAATTTTTGAAGTAGAGAATATGTCATTACATTTTTAAAAACCTACAACATACACTTTTCCAAATAGGATAAATCAAATTAGTGATATTTTGAAGAAAAACAAGAATACAAAACCAAACATGTCTAATAAAAAATGTAGAAAAATGTTTTAATAAAGAATGGTCAAATTAATAAATAAAACTTCAAGAAATGGAATTTTTCAGCAAAAGTAACTTTAAATTATAACCTTTAGACTAAATTCTTCTCAAATCAATTAAAATATTTTTTTTCAAATATTTTTAGGTACTTGATTTAAGTCAATTCTCGTGGCCGCGGTAGCCCAGTGGCCAAGGTCCTAAATGTGGACTTGCGACTGGCGTTGTTATCGTCGAGTTGTTGGTCTGAGCCCTGATGGCATTGAATACCTGCTAAGTAGCGATGCTGATGCACGTTAAATCTTATCGAGGTTCCTATGGGCGTGGTGTGAAAATTTGGAGAGAGAAGTACCAGCACAGGTGTTGTCCTCGTCACTTGACAGGTGTTCAAAATTTCCAGGTCCATCACCAAAAAGCTCGTTATATAACTTTACAATGATATCAATGCGCACAAATTACAAAATCTAAGCTTTAAGATATCATATATTTTCTAATAACTACATACTATTAAAAAGAAGATAGGAAATTTGGGAACTAATTTTAAAAAGTTCTTGAGAGCAATATTCTTAGATACTTCATACAATCTTAATCTACATCTGAATTTAAATGGTAATGAAATCAACCTTGAATTATCAATACATTTTATAAATTTAATTAAATGAGAGATTTTTTGACCATTCCATGTAAATCTAACAGTGCCTTTTAATTATTTTCGATCAAACCTACCAAATTTGGATCAATTTGATACTATCTGAATTTTAAAAATATTTTAACACACACATTTACTAATGATAAATTATGGAATCTGTTTGTCTTGCGTAGATGAATTTCTTAAGAATAAATTTGGTGCATTCTTTGCCAAAAGAAAGATGAAACAGTTGGAAAAAATGACAACTTTCATTGGATTTCTTTGTCGTTACTCTCATGAATATTTAAAATGTGGTTTTATTCTTTGGCCCAAATATACGTACAAAGATATACGTCAAATATGTATCAATTACCGTGTTTTTGTAAATAATAAAAATGTTACAACATTTGAAGTCTAGACATTCTGAGTAGGAAAATAAATCTTGTCCATATTTGAACGTAAGAAACAAGAATTAGTTTTACAAACAAAAGCATCTAAGCAAAACTTTGTTTAGAATAAGTCCCTCGGAAATGCTCATACCCATCTGCACTTCGGATTGCTTGAACCAAACAATCATTTACCGCAATAGAAAATTAATAAAACTAATTGTAAAGAACGTATATTTGGAAATGTTTGAACCTCGACTGTTGACTAAATCAAATAAATCCCCTTAACTAATGATACTATAAGAAGAAGGATTGAAAAAATATCAGAGAATTTGGAATACCAGTTAATACACAAAATAAAGGAATCAAAATTTTTTGCAATACAAATTAATGAATCATGCGATATTTTTAAAGAGGTCGTATTAATTTGCTACGTCAAATATATAGATTTTATTCTGAATGAAATAAAATAAGAATTATTGTGTTGCATAGAATTGGTTTCTTACGCAACAAATGATGAAATTATTAACTCATTTAATTCTCATATTACTCTTTAAAATAGAAAAAACTGAGAACGTGTATGTACAGATAGGATGGCTTGTACGGTTGGCAGAAATTGTAGTGTAACTAAAAGAATAATCATATTTAAGTTTGAAAATGGTAGTTTAATATCTCGACACTTTATTCCAATTTTTTTTTTGTCCAACAACAACAAACCTTTTACTGTGACAAATTTTTTTAAAAAATTAAACCTAAGTTATCTGTAATATATTAATTAAAAAGCAAACAGTAATATATATATATATATATATTTAAATAATTATAAAATGGTTATAATGTCATTGATTGCAACAGTAAAAATTAATGAAATATGTGTACGAAACTGTATTGAGTGTGTTATTTATTGAAAAAAAAATACTTTTCTAGATCTCTCAGAATTAATCCTGAAATTGCTTTTGTGTAATTAAATTTAAAGATACAGAATGCAAAATTTATAACATTTAGTCAACTGACATAAATTAATATCATCCGAAGAAATTAGGAGATTGATATACATATAAGGTGACCAATTATTTTACAATGAAAAGGAGGACAAACAAATTCAAGAAAAAAGTACTGTGTAAATAAATGAAACATTTTATTAATTCAAACAAAAGTACACTAATTATGCTTATACACATCCATTTTAATTATTTATTTAAAAGAGTATTTTTTCATTGAATGAATTTTTTTTTTTGTCAATATATGTCGATATAATTCAATATAGAGCAAAAACTGTCCTCTAGATTGAATTTTACGGTGAGTATCAACATTAAATCTTGATTTCTCCCTTCTCCAAAAATCATTACCAATGCAAAAAATCTTTCAACTGCTGCATTAGTTTCAGGGCAGCACAAAGTAAATTCAACAAGAATAACTAAATTTTTATATGGAATGTGTTAGTTTTTGAAATGGTTAAATATTTCCACCCATCTTTTATCAATTTCAACATGTTAATTTTTTTCAATTGTTCTAATTTATCAGAATTTAAAAATACATTCAGTCTTCTAATTTCTTCTAACAGACAAAATTGCCATCGATTTTAATATAAGGCATTTCTTTCGATAAAAACTCAGCAATATTTTCAATATCTGCCCAATTTACTTGCGATGAAATCAATAAACACCATTGAAAACTGTTATTTCCCGTGATATATGTTTCAGACCATTCTTCTATATATTGGAAACATGTTTGGTAAAAGTTCTGCACTTCGTTGATTGACTTTTCCGTTATGCCCGGATTTGATTTCTCTAAATTTGACAATTTTCTTTTTATTATTAAAGGAATAAATTTTTCTTCAAATTGTGATTTATAATGAAGGACAAAACGTTCAAAATAAGACTAACTTCTGCAGCTGAAATATGTTCACTTTCAATCTTTTGAATTATTTTGTGGAAAATAGATGCCTGATTATGTACAAAATACATTAATGTCTCCGATAATTCGTAATTGAAAAACGATTGTAGAATTTTTGGACATTTATCTAAACTTAAAAAATTGAACGGAGAGGCTCAAATAATTGTAAAAGAAGTTGTATAGCAGGTGTAAGAACGAGCCATCTAACTTTTGAATATCCTAAAAGTTTTTTGTATTTAACCTGTGCGTAATGGCTTGGCGCAGCATCTCTGAAAACAGAGATTAACAGATTAGTTTTAAAATATCGAAAATGAGGATAAGAAGGAGGACACTTTTCGAGGAAGGAAATAACCTACAAAAGGAAGACTGTCCTCCCTAAAGTAGGATGATTGGTCACCTTATATATATATATATGTGTGTGTGTACATACAGGTAATATCATCCGTAAGAAACAGTGTACACAAGTTACGTTTTCAGTCAAATGACGTTGGTTCAAATATTCTTAACATTTTTCAAAATGCTAATTAAAACATGTCCTTATCAAATTTCACATCTTTTGAAATTAAAAGAAATTTACGAATAATAGAAGCAGATAGTAAAAATTTTATACCATCTTAATAAAATATAAATTTTTACAAATAGTGTTGTATTTCTCCAGAATATATTAAATAGAATTACACAATACATGTGTAATTCTATTTAAGGGGATTAACTGAAGTAAAAAAAAAAAAAAAAAAAAAAAAAGGTGAGAAACAAATTAACTATAGTAGTATTTCTTCTAAGACTCTCAAAAATTAAATAATGTAATTTTGTGGATTTTTCCCCATTGCAACCAACTTTTCAAATGAAATCAATGATTCAATATTTTTTTATTATATTTACATAGCTGAATAGTTATGAAATAAAAGTAATATTTACTTTGCAACTATAGTAATAAAAAAAGAAGAAGAAAGAAAAATAAAATCCTACGTATGCAAATTCAGTCTATACTATTCTCTCGAATTGATTAGTGTGTGATGGTGAGGTTTTGTGGCCCAAGAACCAGATACGGCTATGCTACGTCAAACAAATTGTAACCGTTATCTAAGCGTTTGAAAAAAAGGGTAAAAAGAAAAATTATTAGACTACAATGAGGGTCGAAAATAGACAAGGGTATCTCGAGGACGCGTCATCCGTGTTTATCACAGACAGTGAACCCTCTGGGAAAGAAAAAGAGTACTACGGTCCCTCGCGGTTGTTATCACAAATTGATTAGTTTTATGGGTTTTCATTATGATTAAATAACATTTTTTCATATCTTTAATAACTATGAATTGCTTCAAATAATAAGATAGTAATTTCTATATAAAATGGAATGTTAGTAAGCATCTTTTTCAACATGTATGGCATACCTTCTCCCCTTTAGAGCGTAACATCTCTTTAATATTTTAATCTCTGTTTGTTTGTTTTTATCTCAGCATCCAAAATATTCTTCTAAGTATGTTATAAATATTTTTTAAAAGAAAAACGAGCTCGAAAATGCTGTAAAGAATGTAATTTTTGAAAATACAATGAATATAAAGGATATAATTGTATTTAGAACATTTTTATGTAGCAAAGAGAGAGAGAACTCGAAATTGATGTAAAGAATAAATTTTTTTTTTTAAAAAAAAAAAATACGATTAATACAAAATATATAATTGCATTTGAAACCTTTTTTTAAGAGAGAATTTATTCTTTGAAAATACTGTCAATTATAAAATATATTATTGTATTTAGAACTTTTTATAAGAGAATACATTTTCTAAATACTATCAATTACAAACTATATAGTTGTACTTGGAACTTTTTTATTTGAGAGAATGTGTTTTTTAAATACTATTTCGGCGCTGGAAACAACATCGGGAAATGTTATTCTACCCCATGCCCCATGGAGGAGGAGAGAGTTGATGACCTTGGTTGCCGCTGCGGTGTTTCGAATTCTGTGTACCAGTGGGTCCGAAGAATGCACTTCTACCAACCAGGCTGAAAAGACGTCTCATATGGGTAATTAAGTCTGGCGTTTTAACTTCTGGCGCTGTTGTAGAAGATAGTTGCTACATACTCCCCCTCCAGTATCATCGTGATGATACGAAGAGAAACATTGGTCGCTTTTTTTGATTTTTTTTTTCAGCCATTACTACAATTGATATACATCCCCTCCCTGTTGAATTGAGTTTTGCTTGGGACAGTTTCCATTTGAGTGATCGGCTGTCTCGTGCTGAATGGTAAATCTCGTCGACACGTGTGCCAGAGCCGGAATATTTCTAGTCGTGATTTATGTGAGGTTATCTTTTGTCTTTATCTACTCATCAAGCTTAAATTATTTAAACGGGATTGTGATTTATGCGATTTCTTAATTCATTTTTGACCAGTTTGAATTTTGAACATGAACGCTCACCACTCGCGTTAGTAATCATCATTGATAAGAAAATTCTCATTATTATTTCAATATTAGGAATCATTGTGAATAGTCTTTCATTATACATGTATGTATAGAGTGTGTTTGTAGAAACCGAGACTATGTCAAACATTTCTGTTGCGACGTTGGCAACAGTTGTAAATAGTTAGTTATTTTTTGAGAAGAATAAAGTGATGTTTTGATACCTTTCAGTCTAATTTAATACCGAAGAGTCCACAGTGTTGATCCCAATTCTAGTTCCCTCATCCAACAATTGTTCTTCATCTGCATTTGTAGAATTAGAATTAATCTTTCTTTCTTTTTTCCCATTTCTTCCCTTTGTTTTTTCTTCAGTTTTTCATCATCAGTGATCATATATGACTTGAAATGTTGACATTCCAAGTTCAGTTCCTCTCCATTGATGTTTTTAAGGCAAAATTTTGATATTTTCTCGCATGCTATTTTAATTTCTGTCTCATCCAAATTAGAAATATTTTTAAAAAATCCAAACATTTCAAAAGCTCCCCATATTTTTGCACTACGCGTTTGTATATTGTAAATTAGAGAGCCGATTATTGGTAAAAAAAGTTTCTCTCTCTATTTTAAATTTCTGGCTGTGGCTGTTTTCAAAAATTGTGTCGGTATCTCTATTTCCTTCAAGGAAAGTTACCTTAACATTGCGTTGTTTTATACGCTTGTGAACACTTTGATACTCCTTTATAAAGGACACTTCCTTTCAGAAATTCAGTAGAAATTCGAGTATCCGCTGCCAGTAATTGATCATTAATTAAACAATCCAGGCTCATGAAAATATTTAAATATTTAAAAATACTTGCAAATTTTTTTTAAAAAAATCAAAAGCCAGAGAAACATTTATTTTTGTTGGCTGTTTCGAATGCATCTTATTCCATGCAATTAAAAGTAATACACTAGATGTAAATAGAAAAATACGAAATTCCATACGATTAACATTACACTCGAGACATCTTGGTGTCGTGTGGACGGGAGCCTTAAGGTTTTTATATCAATACTAACTGGAGTACCCATTTTCCCCAAGAGTGAAGTTTTAAAATAAAATGATCAGTTATTAAAAAATAAATGACCCATAAAATTTAAAATAAATGACTAGTTATAGCTTAGAATCCACTTTTAAACCGGTATAAAAAGGTTTACAGAAAAATTGTGAATAATTTATTAAATGAGGGCTCCCCTTTTATTAATAACCTAAAAATAAATAAGAGATTTTTTTTTAGTAACACACATTTTGGGGACGAGTTATTTGAAAAAGAATTGTTAATTTGCTCCTAAAAATAAATAAATAAATACACTATTCTGAAAATCATTATGCCATATCTCACGTAATATGCACATAACTATGTGTAGCATTTCGCTTTTGTTTTTGTTCAAGGAAAAAAAAAAGAAGAAAACTCTCTCACTAGTTTGTAAATAAAATTGTGTATAAAAATAAAGTTTTTATAATAAATTTCAATTTTCTGCAGGTAAATCTGATTAAACATACACTAGCATATAGAGTATTTCTAGTGAGGGGTCTTATACACTAAAAATCTCTTATTTTGTACTGTGCTGGACGAGAATTTCTCCATTTTTGATGTCTACTCTTAAGACATTCAACTGTTGTACAGGCATTTATTTATCTAATTATCAAATCGTACTCTAGGATTTCTGTTATATAATTGTTTTCTACATTTATATTACATTACTACGATCTGCACTAATGTAATATATACGTTTTATAAATGATCTTTTTTTTTATTTGGGTTTCAATGATAATAAAAAGGACAGTCGTTTGAAATTTTAAACGAGTAAAATAACACTTTTCAAATTAGAAGTAAATAAAAAAATTTCTCTGAATTACAATACGCATCGAAAATTCTTTGGGAAGATTATAGTGCATTCAAAATGGAGAAAGTGCGCACTTATTCATATTAATCAATGTAAAAATATTCTAAAGAGTCCATTACAATATTTATATATAATTTTATAAACTGTTAAGAGATTATTTCATGTTGTTCAGAGGGAAAGAGAGGAAATTTACTACAAACAAACCAAATACAATTACATATTAGTTTACTTTTTTTTAATGCGATATAAATATTTGTATATTATCTTAAATCTCAACGAAATACAATTCAAAAATAAAAACATAATTACCTTTAACTGTTTCAAAGAAATTAAATTTAAAGGAAAGAATAGTCGATTTAGAACTGTAGGAGTGATTTCCTTCAGAGTTATTCCAACCCTCTTTTTATCAGCCCTGACGCCTGTCATAAAATAGGGAATGCGTTTTTGTCACTTCTGTTGGAATCTTAAGTGTATATTTCTTGTCCATTCATGAACGATCCTTAACTCGAGTGCAAATAAATAAAAGGACGCTAGAAGGAGTGTCATGTCTGTGATTGTCCTTCCCCCAGCAGCATTTTTATAAATAAATTGGACCTATCACGCTGTATAAATAAAACTAATATTTTCCCTGATTCTCAGCAAACGTTGTAAATAGAAATAACTGTCTTCATCCAGTCATACCCGAGAATAACATTTGACAATTAAAGTTATTATGATCATGATCTGATTGAGGCCGAGGAGAGAACTAGACGAAGTCCCCTCAAAAGTTTGCCCATGCCTTAAGACGTCCATGTCACTAACATATGCATTCCGTTTGTTTGACTAACTTGTTTGGTTTTATTAACGTCGCATTGGGAGCAAAAATTGGCGATGGACCTCATCATTTTGAATCTCGGTCAAGTGACGGGGACGATAACTGAGCTGGCACCTCCGTCTCCTAACTTCCCCACCACGCTAATGGGAGAACTTTAATCTCTGCATATTTAGCGAGCATCAGCCTCCTTTACGCGGCAGGTCTATAGTGGCATCAAGGCTTGAACCTAAGACTCGACGAAAACCGCTGATGCCTTATCCACTAGGAGCCGCTTTCACTTTGTCTAACTTTGTGCTGTCTTTCCTTGGTTCCTCAGCATAACAACAACAATTCATCCTCGTTATGTTTATTTATCCAAAAGTAATTTAACTCTTTTAAATGCTTCTCATTTTTTTTGACAGACTATTTTCAAGCTTTCTGAGTAGAAGCGTTAACTCTCTGGGCCCCATTCCCATCTAATTTAAGTATTATTAAGTAAGAATTGAAATTCAGATAAAATTAAACTGATCGATGAAAAGATCGAAAAACGATCGCAGGATCTCACTTCAACATCTCCGACCAACTCGTTAAGTAGGAAAAGTGTTCACAAATATCGTTGGATATACTTAAATCCTATAGGAAAGGACCATAAATATCTCCATCTAATGTTAGCAATATGCCCTCAGGCCTTTTCAGAATATATTTTAATTTAAAGACTGTAGGTAAAACGACTTAATAAAAGTTAATCTCAAAGAAGCTTTAAACTTCCGTTTACTCATTCGCGTTGGTTAGAATTTTTTACGAATCAATGGTAATGTGTTAACGTTGGTAAAAGCAACGTAATGAGAAGGTTTCTAGATACTACTTATCTACATTTATTATGGTCATTCAGTGGTGCTCTATTGTGTTAATATTAAGACTTTGCTTTTCGTAGAATATTTATGAAGAGTCATGTCAAAATCTTAATTGTAATAATCGCATCTGAGGTGTTTATTAATAGTGAATCAATATGATGAAACCTGAGCCTGCAGCTGATTCTTCTCGACCACTACAGACAGCAAGCGATGATTTTCCATGGTGGTTGAAGTACGGTGTGCGATTTATTGGGAGTGTGGCTGCTTTAGGTAAAATTTTATATATGATAAATGTTTGTTATGTACTCTTTGATCGTTTATTGTTTTGAGTATTTAAGAAAGATGTAAAGTGCTAAAAATGGCTATATATATCTTTTTACATATATTAAGGTAAATTGGATTGTTTATTAATTGAAACATAAAAAGGAATTTAAAAACTGCTAGAATTGGATAACTTCTTGGGCTTCAAATATTATTCTTACATATGATATTAAAAAGAAAATAGTTTGATGGTTAGATTTTCAGCTTAAAAACTTTTGTTTCTAGTTATTGTAATATGTATGAAGTGCTAGTTTTATCTAATGATTTAAAATTCGTGTAGCTGTGCTTATATGAGCATAGATTATGTGTTTTATTGACTGAAAAAACTTTATAAAGGAAAAAAACATTTCTTTATTTTTACATTTTTTAATTTCATCAAGAAATATATATTTTGTTTGAAGTTATGAATGAATTTATTCTGTATTCATTTATATATTTTTTTTTTAAAAAAAAGATTTATTTTAACCTCTTAAACAGGTTTTAATTTATTATTTAACCGTCCTCTGCATACCTTATGGATTTTTAAAATGGAATTCATTACCAGACTGGAAAAGATATAAGATATAGGTTGAAGATTTTCTGTTCTTTTTATCTTATCCTTATGCAGTTTATTATCAGTATTTTCAATACTGATAATAAACTGCATTTAATTAAAACCATTGAACATGTTATAAATTAAATTTTGTTGGTTTAATTAGACTGATTTCTTAAGTTTTAAATTTTTTAAAAAAAATGCAGGTTATGTTTTTATAAGTATTTAATTGTGTGTGTCAATTACAAATCACGTTAAAATATAATATTTTTACTATGAAATAGCTAAAATTTTAAGTTAAGAAATTATTTTAAAGTATCAACCAGCTTATAAAAATAAAATATTTTTGTTAAATCTCTGAATCCAGTTTCTGGGTTGCAATTCCATTTAGACCACATACTTGGCTACAGAAATGTTTGTTGATGATAAATTGCCAAGTGTGTGGCAACTCTTACTTTTCAATTTAGGCATGGCTATTATGCATGACAATTCTAAACTTTTTACTTCACTACTACTTGTCATTATTTTGTGGGTAACAACTCATGTTCAGATTTTGTAAATGTTGTTTTTGTGCTTTTGTCTGGAATGGGTTTGAGATTTTAGCCAGTTAAGAAAATGATGTGGGCATCTGAATTTGATGTGGATTTTTGTTCTGATATTTTTGGCTTTGTGAATGGCATTGATAGAAGAAAGAGATGTTTGTTTTAATATATTTGATAAATAGCTAGAAACTTGGAGGACCTGGAATACTTGTGGAAATAGATGCAACTAAATTTGTGAAAATGATATTAAGTTCTTAAAACATTTCTCAGATCTACCAGCAAAACAGTTTGGCCTAACTTTTTTTTTATATTCTTTCTTTTAGCACTGTGTGGAGTGCTAATATACCATTTTAAGACAATCTATTATGTTGTATAATAAATGTGAAGTAGTTTTTTTTTCCCCCTGAAAAGTTTCTATTAATAAATTACTCTATATAACTTTTTATTTTGATTCTGAATTTCATTAAATTTAATTTTAAAAGCTCTGGATGGAATTTTGAGAGATTTTAGGCAATACAATCAAAACTTCAAGTTAAAGTGTAATGATTTAAAATTCATTCTCATTCTAAAATCATATCATGCTTCTCATTCTTGTAAGATATTAGAAAATGTTTTTAAAACTCATTTCGATGTGATTTAATAAACAGATGGATTAACTTTATGGGAATATGTAATTGTTAGAATGTGAATATAGTTTGATTTGCCACTATGTGACTTCGAGGAATGACAAGTTTTTCATCTAGTTTTTATTATTAATGGAAGTGAATGAATTTAAATTCTCTTGCAATGATGGTAATGGAGTTTTTAAAACATTTATCAGGTCTATGGGCAAAAATGATTAGTAATTTTTTTTTTTTTTTTAATATCAATTCATTCAGTGCTCTGCAGAGTTAACATGATTAATGGGATTTCAAAAGTTGCTGAATTGGTGATTTTTGAAATTGTGCCAAGAGTGTGGGATAAACAACATTTTTCATCTAATTTGGAATGTACTACCTAGAACTTTAAATGTTAATCCTATGGAGTTCTTAATCTTGTATCTAAATTATTATTATTAATTTCTAGAATTAAAATGTTTTCAAAACATTGAGGGTGGGGGAAAAAGAGTTTGGTTGGATCATGTATTACATGCAGCTGCTTCACAATTCAAAATTTTTTTGATAACCTTTCTTATGGTTACCAATTATCAAGCACCTATTTTAATAAAAACTTAACTAAAACTATTCCTTTTAATTAAACAAATTTATATAATTTAATTGTGTATCGTTATTCATAATATGAAAGTTGCCTGTTGTCGTAAACTTTGTAGTAGTGCCTCTTTGTCACAGTCGTTGTTTCACGTCATCATCGCTGCTTCGAGGGACAGTCGCCACACCTCTCATCTTCAATGCTTCGTGCAATAGTCGCTTCTACAAGGCGCAGTTGCTACGTCATGTCACAGTTGTAGTAAAAATCTTTTTAATAATTAAAGGTCGCTGTAGCCTAGTGGTCATGGCTTCAGATTCATAGCCGGCGGTTTTCGTTCAGTCACGGGTTCGATCCTTGGCCTCTAAAGACCCACCGTGTAGCTGGGGCTGATGCATTTTAAATCTGTCGGGACCCAAAGGACATATAATAATATTTTTATATAAAATGACGATTTAATGTGTTTTAATATTTATGTATAAAATAACGGGGCCACGGCATAAAATAATATTTATAAGAATGAGAATCACGTTTTTCTTCATTCTGTATTGTATGTACGTTAAAACTTAACGGTCAGCAGAAAATGTGAAGATAATTGGAATTAATATAAACTAAAAACATTTTATTTTTAAAGAACTCCTGAAGTAATTTAGTTGACGGATTAATCATCTGAATAATTTAATGAAAATACATTTTTTTATCTGTGTAAGAACATAATGATCATTACAACGGTGAGATTTTTATTCCATGGGTGAGAAACGAAATTTTACAGTTTAATTTTTGGCATAGCAACGATTACGCCTTTCTTGTGTTGGTATTTTAAAAATACATTTATTGTTAGTCTTCCAAGTTTTAGAATTTCTTGCGACTAGTAACTTAGTGGTCATTGTTGTAGCCAGCGTTGTTTCTGTCGAATCGTAGGTATGAGCCCTGAGAAGATACGCCGTGTAGCGGGACTGATGTACTTTAAATTTGTCCAGATCCCAAGTCGTCCCATTGGCGTGAAGAGGAAGTGCCAGCTCAGTTGTCCTCTTCACTTGACCAAGTTTCAAAATTACGAGGTACCAAAATTACCACTTTTAAGTGTGACGTTAATAATCAATTCAAATCTTTTTCGTACTATCGTACTACTGTCTTTCTATTACTCTACCACTATTCCTACAATACAACATAAGATTACTGACGAGTATCAGCGAGTCATCGCTTTTGCTCAGTTTATAGGAGAAAGTAATGATAGAAGAGACAGTTAGATAGCACCCCTCGGCGAAATGTCGTATTCAGAAAAACAATGATAGGAAGGGGGGAAAAAAGCCGTGAAAACTGCGAAAGAGAGGCAGTGTTACTTCAATAACTACGCTATGTGATTATGAGGTTTTTTATTTTGCTACATTTTTATTTAGACATTTTTCCATACATTTTTGTAGGTTTTAATAATTTTTTTTTTGAATTTTTATTATGTGGGTTTTAGAGGAATAGGTTAGAAGTTAAAGATAGTGTATAGTTAAAGTGATTACATCTTAAATTATAAGGTGTTTTTTGATATAAATATTCAATTTAAACCAATGAATTCAATCAATTTAGAATTATTTGAAATTGTTGTTCTTTTTAATCTGCAGTTCTTAGTTTATTTTTTTTTTATCAAATGAAAATGATAACATGGGTTTTAATGACTTTCTAACTTGTTTTATGAATCAAAATTTTATATTTTTGCCTAATTAAACTCAGCCTTAATAAATATAAGATATGATACATGAAAGTAAATAGGTAAAATTTGCTCATTAAAAAATTGGCAAATTTAATTTTCTGTGCTCTGAAAATTATTTCTCTATAAAATTTTGTCTTATATTCAATCTTTGGTTGATAGTTATTCGTTAAACTCTGTAGTTTTGAAAGTTTTATATAATTTCATTGATAGTTTTGCTGAACTGATGAAATATTTATAACTTTTATCATAATAAATTCTTATATTTTCTCTATGTTGAACAGAATTTCTCTTTCTTTATCAAGATTACAAATGAGCATAGTAGCTAATTGGTCGTGGTTGTGAGCTCTTGACCTTTGTAGTTTCTGTTGAGTTGTGTTCAAGTCCTGATGCCTCTTAAAGACCCTCGTATAAAGGGGCAAATGCATTTAAAATATATGGAGGTTTAATGTCGTCATGTTTATTATTGTTTGGAAGTTTGGAGAATGGGGTGTCAGTTTTGGTATCATCCTCATCACTTGATTAGGTTAAAAAAATTATGAGGCTATTCGCCAATAACCCTTCTAAGTGTGACATGAAACAGTCAATTCCAAAGATGAATGAAAATTGGGAATAAATAAATACTTTTTTTTTTTATATAAAATCAGGAATTTGGAATTTCATTGGAAACAGAATTCAAATAATTTCAGAATTTATTTTATAATCAGAATATGTATATTTACAACAATGAAAAAAAACTTTTTTAGCATGTGAATTATTAAGACTTGGATAACTTTTTTTTTTGTAATTAATAGCTGCATAATATTCAAAGCTTATCCTATACCTTGTTCATTGAAGATAATTTAAGTAACATTTTTGAAAATGTTTTGTAAACTAAGTGATTGGTTATATAGGGGAAAAATAAGAAGGGATAGCAAAAGTAAATATTTAAAAGGGAAATATGACTATTTATTGAAGCAGTGAAGAAACTTGTTTCTTATCACCATGACCCCAGAAGTGTTGGGGGATCAGGGTATAATTTTGTGATGGCTGGTTTTTAAGTGCTTGAAGAATATGGGAGGACAATGTTACCTTATGCTTGAGGGGGAAGATAGGGTTAATGGATTATCCTGCAAGGTTTAAAGTTACATGTTAAAAAGTGTTGTTGATCTACTGTCTACAAATTTGAGCCCCATCTCTCCCAACTGAAAGAGTTAGACTGAAGCTGTAAGGAAGCAACAAAGGTGAAATTAGATATTTGTAACTCTAAACAAAAAATTATAGGGAAACATTTGCTTCAAGCTCTGCCAATAGGGAACAGTCTTCTCCTAAACAGCTTGTTCCAATCTTGATTTGTTAATTACACCTAGGAGATCTTTTCTTTTTGACAGCTGTCAAAACATAATTAACAAAAAATGGAAATAACATTAAAGCAAAATAGGAAATTCAGAAGCATGAAGGAAATACTTGTTTTGAAATCAGGGAGATGATGAAAATGAAGGGGGAAAAAGGGATTTAATTTGTCATATGCAAGAGAAAACTATTTACTTTTGTTCCGTATAATTAGCATTGTTGTTGTGCGAGTTCTTTTGTCCCGTGGATCTTGCTACCCATACCAGGTAGTGAGAACTCTTGTCTTGAATAAAAGGAAAGATTCTGAATAAAAGAAAAGAAATAGGGGAAAAAAAAAATAAGGACTTGAATGTTGTAAATATTCAAGAATATGCTTTGATTATGCCTATTTTGTTTTTATTTGAATCAAGTATGTGTAATAATTTATATTCAAATTTAAATTACTTTTTATATTGATAGTTTTATATTTTTCAACATAATGAAGTTACTTTTTTTTATTTTAGCTTTGAAACAAACTCTTGAAATTCACTAATGGATTATATATAGTTTCTTATTTATTACATGATTTTTCTTAAGACCTCAAATGTACAAAGTACAATAATTATCAGACTATACCATATATAATTTTTAAAAGCTTTTCATTTCTTGTATTTATATTGTACTTTCCTATGTGATGCTAAGTATGTTAAAGTGGGATTTTACTCTCTTAAAAATGGATTATTAAAAATTTTTTTTTTAGTTTGAAATATTTTTACTCATAAATATTAAATATTTTTCTATTGTTTTTTTAATAAAGCAATGTTTGGTTATTTTGCTTTCAAGGTGTTGTAGCAAAATAATTGTTTATAAACTAAATAAGCTTCTTAGAATCATTGGACTGAGTACTGTTAATGTAATACAGGTAAAGACTACTTTCAAAAATCATTTTAGAATATTTTATATATTAACATGATTAAGGATTTACTCATAAACATATTTTTTCAGAAATCCTTTTTTTTCCTATTGTATTTACCTTTTTTATTCTTAAATACTTGGTTTTATTTTTAAGAAAGAAATTTGATATTTATTATTGGTAGATGCTTTTTAAAGAAAAATGCTCTGGGGCTTACTTTCTGTAGGTAAGTAATAGGAATCAGGCCCAGAGGTATGCTAGTTATCTTTCTTTCTCATGGGGTTTACTATGTTTGGTTAACACATTTGGCATGTTCCCATTATATGCTAGTGATCCTTCTAAATTTTTTATCCTCCTTTTTATCACATTTTTACTCCTTTTTTTACCCCTTTTTTCCGTCTAGACTATAATTTAGTCATATGTTTGGCACAGCTTTGTTAGATCTTATTCTTGTGCAGTAAACCCTGTCATTCACTCTCATTTTAAAGAAAACGAGAAGTAATTGAGTGAACTTTTTTTTTTTTCATTATTTTTCACTTGCAGATTTTTTAATAGCTGTTTTCTCTGGTATCTTAGTGGTTTTCTTTCAGTTGTTGCTACTGGTTTCACATTTTACAATTCATGATATACCGTGTGTGGCTTAAAAGTTTTAGGACTGATATAACAAAATTGGTGTATGAGGGACCATTTGTGTATAATAAATGGAAACATTAATTTCAAAGTCTTCTGAATATGGTTGACAACTTTCATCAATTTGTGTTGAGCTTAAGTAAGTTTTTTGTAATGTTTTATATATCTATTGTGTACAGTTCTAATGGAATCATATTTGGAATATGATAAAATTTTGTTTAAAAAGTGACAAATTGGTGAAAAGGCTGTAAGGCCACAGCCTTGACGGAATTTTAAAAAATGGACAATTTTTAAAATTGTACCAATTTCATAAATTCTTCAGAGTTTTAAATGAAGGAATATGGAATTTTTTTAAAAACATATTTTGATAGAGGATCCAATAAATGTTTTAAAAGAATGCACAATCTTTTTTCATGTATTTCAATTCATTTTCACAAATAATAAAAAGACTTGTTACTTTTATGTCACTTTCTGGCAAATTAAATTATATTTAACATTATTACATGTACACATTTCTGTAAAACAAATCTATTACAAGAATGAAAAGGATGACAGAATTTTAGAATGAGTATGAATTTAATAATTATACTAATGTTTTGATTCAACTGTTGTCCTAGATTTTTTAAATTTCTATTTGGAATTTTTCAAAATAAATGTAACTAAATTCACTATTAAAATATATGAAATATTGTAATTTTTTAAAATTTCTTGGAAAGTTAATGAAAAGTATTTAATATTTAAACGATCGTAGCTTTCCTTAAAGTAGCATATTAGAACTCTACAGAGCTCTAAATGAAATTTAGATATTAGATTACAAAAAATAATCTATTTTCTAATATTTTGAGCTGAAATTGAAGCTAAAAGAACACATGTACATTATCAAGGCAAATCAAAATAACACAAGGGAACTATGAGGCATTCCAGCAGGGTCTGGAGCAGCTAGAGGTTTTGTGCCAATGGATATATATAGCTTTTCTAGGTAATATGTAGAATAAATAAAAATGATAAAAATTATTTACTGAACTTTTCTATTTTATTTATGAGCTCAGTCCAAAAACTTTTTAGCCACACCATATAGATATTTAAATGGAAAAATTATTTTTTTCATAATTTAAAGGTAAACAATTATATCAATTTATCTGATTAACTAGCTCGTGTTGCTTCTTATGCGACGTTAATACAAACTAAACTAAACTGATTAACTAGCTATGATTATTAAAAATAATAGCAGAATAATATTTTGGGAATGAAAACTATTAAAAATTTCTAAGTTTATTTGGATTTTATTTCAATAAAAGTGGCAGCGCTAGCCTAGTGGTTATGGTTTCAGATTCCTGACCGGCGGTTTTCGTTCAGTTGCGGGTTCCATCCTTGACCTCCAAAGACCTGCCGTGTAGCCGGGGCCGATGCATGTTAAATCTGTTGGGGTCTAATGTCCTCCTGTTGGTGTGGTGTGGAAGGAGAGAGGGTGCTATACACACAGCTCAGGTGTTGTCCTCCTCACTTGACCAAGGTTCAAAATTACGTGGTCCGTCTCCAAGAGCTCTCGTGTTGCTTCCGGTGTGACGTTAGTAAAAACTAAAACTAAACAAAAATTATTTCAATAAAATGAATTTCATTTATTGTCAAGTATGAAGTATGATAAACTGATTTTCAAGTGCTAATCCCTTTTGAAATCAATTCCTACTACTTGTACAGTTAAACATTGCAATTTATATGCTGAAACAAAAGTATGTACAACACAATTAGAAGTAATTAAGAAGATATATTCATAAATATAGTATGAATATTCTACATAGGTGGAATATACAAATGAATAAATTAGTGAATGATAATGATATTCTCTTTCTGTACTTATTTTAGTGTTGCACAATACTTTTAAAATAACTCCTAAGAGATTTCTAATGTTTTATTTTAATTAAATAAATAAATAAAAAAAAACTTAACAAAAGTTTGTTTTAAAGGGTAAAAAAATGCAGATTTCTCTTTTTAATATTTTATATTTTGTTGAATATGTATTTAAAAAACTTGAAATCCAAAGTAATTTACATAGATCATTAATTCACTTTCTTAAAAAGTAATTTTCCCATGAGAAAAAATATTGTAAAATATAATTATATATCAATGAAAACTTTTTCAGAATTTTAAATGAATTAACATGATTTTTTAAAAATACAAAAAAGTTAGCATTTTCCCCACTTAGATCTTTATTATTATTGCTGACACATAAATGTTTCCTTAAATATTATGTTTATGTTTAGTTCTTTTAATTTATAGCTGCCCTTGCTTTGGGAGCGATGGCTTGTTTGACAATTACACCTCGATGTTTGCTTGCTGGGATAATTCAAATGTATGTATTGTTTATATTTTTTCAATATTTAGTTCTTATTTAATAAGTGAAAAATTGTTTTGTACTTAATTTTTAATTATAAAAAAAATTAAAATTACTACTTCAACCTGAATTTTCTTTTTGATGTTATTGGAATTTAAATGTAATGATTATCAAATTGGTGAATAAAGTAATGAAATTGGAAAAGTTTCCCCAGGCCAATGATTCGACTTCATAGAATGAATTTGATGTTATTTTTAATTCTTATTGTTATGTCTCACTTTCAAATCATTGCCAACTACAACCATATTAATTTTTCTTGCATTAATAAATATTTGCATCGTTTTCAAAAATGTAACAATTCAAGTGGAATATGTTGCTGGTAGTTATTCAAAGTGGTCATAATTCTGTTATTAATTTTTAACTATTGTATCTCTTCATTACATTTAAGTAAGAAATTTTGAGTTAGAAAATTTCAAAATTTCGAAGCAAGAATTAAGAACAACCACATATAAAATTGTAGACTTTTTTAAAGCTTTCTGACCCAATTACAATTAGGAAACTTGGTTAACATAAATAATGAAAGTTTCGAGTTAAAATTTAACTGAAAGTTTTTCTTCAAATTCTTAATGATATTTGGGATATAAAAAAATAGTGAAAAGAAAGGGAAACCTTTCATGAAGCATACAAACTGATATATCATTGAAATTTTTTTTGAATTAAATGAATAAAAATTCATTTATTTTGAACTTATTAAGTTTTAAGAAAATATAAGAGAAAAGGAATAACAACTCTTTAAAAATCAAATAAAAAATATTCTTACAAAGTTATATTTGAAGAGTTTCAACTAGATTATATTTTTGTCTAATTGTATTCTGTCTACATCTTAAATTCTTATATGCATATTGTTAAGCCAAGTACCGTTTTTCTCTTGCAAAAGGATTTGCAAATCATTATGCAAGTTCCTTGAATAGAAATAATTTAAATTGCAATCAATTATTTACTGTAAAGAGCCACAAATTTAAATATGTGGATTTTTTTTTTTTTTTAATAACTCAATCACAATAGTGCACAAAAATTGCCCAGTACTGAATTCAGAGCAGCTGCCTGTCTGTTATAATGAGCCCTGAGGCACCCGAACAATTTTTTTTCTCTCTTTCCTATGGAGATTACTGTCTTTGTTAAACACAGGTGGCCACGCCCCCCCCCCCCCCGGGTTACTCTAGTGATCCTTCTCTATTTTTGACCCTCCTTCTTGTCAACCAAATTTTTGTCTTTTTTTTTCAATTTTTTCATGCCTAGACTGTAGTTAAATCTTGTTTGGTGCAGCATAGCCACATCCGGCTCCTGTGCACATTCACTCACTCATTGTTATAATGAGATGAAGGATTGAACTTTTCAGAAGTTCCACCATATCTTGAGAGCTAAGCTTTGCCAAGCCTGGAAATTTTGAGATTTACAAACAAACATTTGGCACCAAATTTGGTTGCTAAGTCACTAAGAACTATTGTCAAATAGCTAAAAATGTCGTTAAATCTTGAAATCATTGCTACAGTTTAACTGAATATATGAATTGTGAGCATCTTGAATATAAAAATTGAGAGAGAGAGAACACATGCGACCACACCACATCCTCAGAGATTTTTCTAAACATCTAAAACATATTTATCTTTAACATAATATGTATACTTTTTATAAACTATATCTGTGAACTGAAATCTGATCATAAATTGTTAGATTTTGTTAAAGGATAAAAATGTTCTCATCTTTATTTCTATAAATAGTATTTCTTAAACACTTTTTCAGGGTACCTTTTGTTGATAGTTTTATTTCATGGTATTCTTAATGAACATGAGAATTCTAATATAACCCAAATTGTGGTACCTTTAAATATTTAGTAGATTTCTTTCTGTTGCTCTGAGTTAAAAATTTGCGACTATGGTTTGACCATTTTAAATCTAACTAGATTACTAACTGATACAGAGTCACATTTCTGATTTACCTATTTTTTAATAATTGGGAATTCCTTTAGTTAAATACCAGAAACAAAACTTTTTTTTTAATATCATGTAACTACTTTAGAAATTTCTTTTTTCTACTTTAACTTTCACTTCTCTGGACTAATAACATCATCACTTTTTATTTAACTTTAAGCTTTTCTTAGCTGTTTAACTTTTGTCTTAAAGAACATATCTGGTTATATAACAGTAATGTTCATACCTTTATCACATTAGGTTGGTGAGCAGTGTGGTCTACTTTGCGTGCATCTCCTGGGATGGGTTATTGAGATCTCCTTTCCTCTGAAGTGTTTTGTAATTTAACATCTTACACACTTGCCCCTTACAAAGTGTCTTCTACAGTAGGTGATAATATACAGCCTTTTCTAACATTTACAATTGTCCTTGTTTTTACTAATTTATAATTAACACAAAATCATTACACTCAATAATTATTACATTTATCATTAATGCTAAATATTTAATTGTCTTATAACATTACTTGAATGACATTACTAAATTGTTCATGAAAACCCTACTTATTATACACTTCCAAAATATTAATTTCATACTCTTTAAAGTGTTAATTATCTTACACAATTCAAAGTATCAATTCTTTTATGCATAGAAAATACTAATTCTCATAGACTTGAAAATTTCATAATGGATTGCAAAACAATTATAAAAATATCATTAACATAACATAATTATTTGAAACAATTCCAAGTTTCTTATTAAACCCTGTTGACATGTTTAAAAAAATTATCCTAGAACAAATCCTTGCAGAAATGAATCATTCTTTATTTAAATGTTCCATGAGAAATAACTTATCAATAACTCATAATATTATCAATAAAAAAATCCTTAAAATAATCTATCTAATCCTTAAAAAATATTAAATTAAAAACATTAAATCCTTAAATTCAATTCCATAATTAATTTAAAAAAAAGGGGGGGAGGGAGGATGCTCTGTAAAATGTAGACAAGAGTTCCACTGTTAATATTTTAATCAGTCTAAAAAAAATAAGTAAAATTAAACTTTCTCCCCATTTGCAGGTTTTTTTGTATCTGTCCTCTAGAATTGCTATCTCCATGTGTGCCTGACACTGCGGGGTGTTCCTGCATTCACAGAGTCACTTTTCTTGATCTTCATCTGATCTTGTAAGGGGTGAGGCTGGTTTCCTTTCGGTTCTTTGGGGACATGTGTGGTTGGTCATCAAATTCCATCTTTTTCCCTCCATCGTCTGTTCATGGTTTTGCATTAAAGGAGGAATCTTTGTTTACAATGTCCATCCCCTTTTTGAATTCTGTTGATGCCATAAAACCACAGCATGTTTCTTCATTGGAACTTTTCTCCTCATAATCATTATAATGAGTTGAGGTGACCTTTAGATCTCTCCTTGGTATATGTTGTAATAATGTTATCTCCCAGATTGAAAAGGGGTCAGTATCTTTTGAATTCATTTTACTGTGTTTCTTCCCTATGGGTAAAATCCCTTGCTTTGCTTTGGAATGTATTGTTTCCTTAGTTTGGAATATGATCTTTAGCCTTTTCTTTAAATTTAGTTTCATTTTTTTTAATTGTCTTGTATTCTAATCTTGCTCGTAGTTGGCATTGCTCAACAAATTCTTTTTACAGTTGTTGCCCTTTATTTTCCTTCTATTTTCTTAGATTTTGTTCTTGTCCAAACTCTTCATAATGCATTGGTTTTTTTTTTGTGTTCAATCTCCAACATTTTTGTCCTTTCCTTAGTTTTCCTCTTGTAATTTAATCTGCATTTTTCTTTCTCTTCATTTAAGGCTCAAGTTTCATTCCTGAATTTTTCAAATTGATTTAACAAATTAGAATTTTCGCTTTTCTTAGAATTAATGCCCTCCAGTAATATCTTGTTTCTGTATATCTTAAGATATCTTCTGATTTTCTTGAATTTTAACTAATTTATAATTTTTCAATTCAGAATCAAACTCTTCATGTTGAAACTGGTATTGTTTTTTGTGACCTATTCATATTTCTTCTTATTCTCAAATTATGACATTCTTTTCTTCAATTTTCCTTGGTAGCTTCTTATTCACTTCTTTTACATTAGTTTGTTTACATGGAGTAGTTTCAGCTGCTTTCAGTTCAATACATTGTGTCATTTGAATGCAGTCTAAATTTATAAATGGGTAATCCTCTGCATATCCTATGTGTAAGTCTTCCCTGACCCTTGCATAAGCAACACATGATACATCAAAAAATGTGTGTCCAGTCCAGCCAACAAATAAATTGGGCGAGTTCAGTTTAGGATTATTAAAAATAAACATTCTTTCATAAAGTATTCTTGATTTTAAGATCTATTAGTGTAGCACTTAAACTTTCAAGTGTCTTGGTTAATCTGATTACCAAAAGAATAATATCTTTTCTACAAGGTAACATGTTTCAGTCCTAAGTTGTATGCAACTGATTCTTTCATTAAACAACTTGAAGATCCAAGCCCATAACAGGTTAAGCAGAGCAGTGACCCTATGGTGATTTAGGAATGCAGGTCTCGTGCATCCATTAGATGTAGATGACTCATGGTTGCAAACATTAAAAGTTCTTGTTATAGGCTCATTATTTTTTGTGCAATATTTCTTACAGTGTGCAACTGTATAATATGCATGGAAAGGGACTATTTCTTTTGACATGACCAAAATAATGGCAAGAGAAGCATTTTGGTTCTTCCTTTTATTACTAAATGTTAAATTAAAAGCTCTAGGGTTATCTATATGCTTAGTTGAGCCTCTTTGATTAAATTTATGGTTACGTGACTTAGAATTCATTCACATGTAATGTTCAGGATCATTGTGATAATTTGTAAACTTGATGTTTTTATTTCTGTGACAACCAATTTGGATGTCAGTTCAGATGTTTTTGTAATCAATCTAATTTTTCCACTAATTCATTTGTTGTTGTAAATTTTGGCTAAGAATCAATAAGATGTTCTTGCTTAAGATTTGGAACCTGTTTTTTCAACTGATCTGTGTGTATGTGACAATTAATTCCTTTAAAGAATTGAGATCTTTTACTTTTCTAACCCTGCGAACCATCTGTTAAAATAGTTATGCATTTCAAAAACGAAATTTGCCCTTGTGTTTTTTGAATTTTTAACATGATTAATAAATTTTTGCCTAAATGTTTTCACCTCTAAGTTTAAATCACTTTAATTCTAAATTTTTAACAAATCCATATTCGTTCATTTCTTCTGATTCTTTGGCGATTACTTGAGTGATTTCAAAGGGTAAGAATTCAAAAAGCTAACATAATCTTCCTTAAGGCCTATTAATTTAGATTGCCTTTCAGATAAAATTAAGAAATAAAGAAATGTTTCCGTCTTTTAAATCAAATTTAGGTACAAGATTTCTCTGTTCAAAAGACTTTTTCACATTTGGAATGAAATATTGCTTTCAGCTAGTGTTTGGGACTTAGTTTTACAATTGATTTCCATTCTTAATTTCAATAGTTTAAATTCTCTCTCCTTATCTCTTTTTCTTAATTCTTTCATCTGAATTATGTCTTTGATTATCATCTCAAAAATATGTTTTGCGAAATCTTTGGATGGTATTTGCTATTAATTATAATAGCTCCTTTCTTTGGAATAATAGTGTCAGAAGGAACATTTTCACCTAATTCATATGCCAGTTTGATCAAATCACTTTTACTTTCTTTTGCAAAGAATGACATATTTAAATTACTATAATACACTTCAGTTATTAAAAAAAAAAAAATTCTTTCAAGCACATGCACAAATAGAAATGAAAATTATTTACCTTTTTTTTCATTCCTTTTAGTTAATTTTGTGATCCATTTCCAATATAATGCTTTTAGAAATATGTATCTCTTTGATAAAGAGTTGTGTTAATCCCACTTCTGAGATGTAGAAATTTCTTTTTTCTATTTTTACTTTCACTTCTGAACTAATCACTTCAGCACATATACTCTTTACTTAACTTTTCACTTTCCTTTAGCTGTTATATTTTTTTTTGTCGTAAAGAAAATATATACTTGGTTGTATAATGGTAACAGCAACTTTATTTGTTCATACCTTTATCATAGTAAGTTGGTGAGTAGCACTTTTTGTATGCATCACTGACTATGTTAGCATAGTGGTCATGGTCGTAGACCCATGGCTGTCATTGTTTTCGTTGAGTTGTGGGCTTGAGCCCTGATGCCTCTAAAGAACTTCATTATAGTGGTGTTGATATATGTTATATCTGATTGAGGTCCCATGTCTTCTCATTGATGTAATTTGAAAGTTTGGTGAGAGAGGTACGTACCAGCTCAGGTGTCATCCTTGTCACTTGACTAAGGTTCAAAATCATGAAGTCCATTGCCAATAAGCCCTTATTTTGCTTCTTAGAATGACATTAACAATCACAATCACTCACATTGCGTGCATCACCTACATACGGTTACAGATATCTCCTCTCTAGGGTGTTTTGTAAACAAGCATCTTTCATACTCACCCTTAACAGAATGGCCTTTATAGGCAGACAATAACATCACTTAAAAGTTTACACCAAGTATTGTTCAGGTAGCAAGCATGTCTGCTAATGTACTGACTATTCTGAGTGTCATTTGGGTGCATTTTAAAAATGCTGTAATATGATAAAAATGTCATTTTTATGTATTTTGCAATATTATCTTTAAAAATTTAAGAGAATAAATGTAATTTTGGATCACACTGCATTTAAAAAATTGGTCCGTTAAATGGTTACCTTAATAAGGCTTTCTTGAATTACTTGATTTTCCATAGTATCACTTGCAGAGACAAAAATATGTGCTTGATATTATTTCTTGTTAAAAAAAAAGAGCTTGCAGTAGCCTTATGATTATGATTGTGAACTTGCACTGTTTCTGTCGAGAGGAAGATTAGAGTTGATGTCACGACAGACCCTCTATTGAGTGAGGTTGATGCACATAAAATCTGTTGAGGCTTCAAGTCCTTCTGTTGGCTTGGTGTTGAAGTTTGGAGAGGTAGGTGCCAGCTTGGGTATCATTCTTATCCTGACTGAGGCTCAAAATTATGTGGTTTGTCACTAATAACACTTGTGTCAATTTAAAGTGTGATTGTGATAAACAAACTGTTTTTTAAAACATTTAACTGTAAATTTTGAATTAATTCTTACTACATGTAAGGCTTTTGTTACCTTTATAAGTTTTTTCATGTGCTTTACAACAGAAAAAAAGGAATTAGTTTAATGTATTACTCTGAAAAATATTGGTCTAACTATTGGTAGTTAATCAATATTTTGTTATACAAAGTTTGAAAAAAAAATAATAAAAGTAGATGTTGACTTAAAATTTGTAGACTTTCTTTGTCATACTAATTTGTTTTCAGTGTTTTCAATTGTAGAAGCTCATGTACACACTCAGGGTGTTTCAAAGCTTGGAAAGTAGATAGATTACATAGTAGTAATCATATTCACATATGAAGCACCAGCTATTAATAAGTAGACCCTGGGATGTAAGAGTGCATATAGATTCATGAGATATTTTGAAAGTTATGACCATTGACAGTGTTGGAGATCTTACACTGACTGAACATGAATTGCTGAACATATGAATAGGTGCAGTTTTATGAATTTGAGTAGCCATAATAATGATTTGTGTGATGAAGTCCTTGTCAGAAAAAATCTCCTTGCTAAGGTCTTTCATAGAATGAAATCAATGCTTAATAAATCAGGTGACCTTGATATGACCATGCAACAAGTCCACCATGACCAACCTTTCAAGTGTTTACATTATTTATATAAGTATGAGAATTTCTACCCATAGGTACTCAAATAATTTTTTCATAGAATTAATTTTGTGAACATAGGTTATGCATCCCTGGGATGCCCCAGCAATCTTTCTTAGTTTTTAATTGTCCTGTATGTTAACCTATACTTAACTGTTTTCTTTCTTCCTATCTTATGTTTAGATCGCAGATACACATTTGTAGAAATTATTAACATTATATACCAGGTTTCTAGTAAATTAATGAATCATGGCCTTTGCAGCAATAAAACCAATCACCATGCCCAATCCATCATTTTGAAGGTTCAGTACAAATATTCATGTACAGGATAGGTGTAATGAGTTTGATTCTTGTCATGTGGGAATTCCAATCTACTTTGTAATCAGACATGTCATATAATTGTGGCTGAATTCCCTTCAGAAACATCATATATTTTTGTGTCCATGAAATAAACATCCTCAATTTCTGACTATGCACTGATATTGTGGTGTGGATCATCCGATCGTATAAAATATGAATTCTCCATGGCCCACATGTGTACATTGAGGATACTAATGATCCTTACATGGAAACAAGGAGACTTCATCTGTAAACAGGAAACAACTGGGGGAGTCCAGGACAGTTACACTATGTTTCAGATACTACCAATCTAATTCCACATAATGAAGATGTGTTTCTGGTTGCAGCTACTGGATGCAAGGTTGTACTGTGTCCCATACTCTTTTAATTTTTTCAAGATCATTTTGCTGCATAGGCGATCAAATTAATATATGGGGCCAGATACTTTGATACAACTTCTAAGACATCCTCTTTTATAAGGAGTATATATTTTGGTCATGTCTGCTTGATATCCTGCATTCTTATCTTAAAAAATCAATGTTCACACAGGTTCTGATATACATGTAAAAAAAAAAATTTGATGTAGTACTATTTGATTTGAGGTCATTCGGGTTCTGTCACTTTCTCATTGTATTTGTACTACATCTAATCAATAACTGTCTGCCAACTCATACACAAAAGGAATGCCTGTCAACTTAATGTTTATGAACCAGTGAATGATTAGTGTACTGTGTCACAGGCTTGAATGGAAAAAGCCTGTTTCCAACCTTTGGATTTTCTGTGCTGCATCACTTTTTGTTTTTTTTGTACTTATAATCCACATGTGAATGTTGTGCCCTCTTGAAGTGGCTGAGGTAGCTGAGTGGTTCTCCCAAGCTCATGGCTAGTAAGTAGCCCATACTCAATTGATTAAA
Organism: Nephila pilipes; assembly: GCA_019974015.1. Taxonomy (NCBI): domain Eukaryota; kingdom Metazoa; phylum Arthropoda; class Arachnida; order Araneae; family Nephilidae; genus Nephila; species Nephila pilipes. The sequence goes on from BMAW01051946.1 coordinate 36,722, forward strand.
GTTCAAATCCTTAAGAGTGAATTCCTCAGATTTGTTACAAATTCCTCTGTTACACTTAGAAACTCATTCTTTGTAAAGTTCTTAAAATTTCCCTAATTAAAACCCATATTGCCTACCTAATGAGAAAATTCTACAACAGATTTCTTTACTGCAAATCTTTCCTTATTAAAGTTCAACTAATTTTCATGCATAATAACAGCATCCAAGCATTTCCATATCAAACTCACAATTTCCTCACCCAATCATCCTAATATATAACATCCCTTCTGCTCCACCTTCAAATGGCTCACTTCCCCTTTTTGCACTCATCCAACTGCATCATACTTCTGAACACAATAAACTTGCATATCAAGTATGATTTCTTTCAAGCAATCTCGCCTTGTAAGCCTTTTTTCTGGTTAAGACTTTGTAACTAAGGAAATAGATTCTTCAACAAAAAGAATGTTTAAATTTAACTTCATGGTAAAACAAAACAGTGAAGTGATGTTCCAGGCTGGTACTCAAGAGCTATAGTAGTCATTATTGTCTAATTTTGAGTAATTCTAAATGTAAAGTTGGTAGTTTTGTACATAAATAGTAAAAAAATTAAAATTCTTGCAGAAATAGATAATGTTAAAAAGCAGTTTAAAATTTATGAATTCTATTTGTATTGATAGCAATTCTACTAGAGTTTTCTCTGTTTCCCTTTTTAATGAGATGATGTTTTGAGAGGACATTCGAGTCTTGCTGTTTTCACACTGTTTACCTCAGTTATTTGTATTACAATATTAGTATTGTTTAGCTTCTATTTTTTTACCTCTCCATGTATGTATTTTCTAAAATATTTCGTAATTTTCAATTTTATCAATTTCAGTTTTTTTCTTCCACATTACTTTTTTTTCTTACTTTTTTTTAAAAATTAAAACCCAACAAATATTGGCTTTAAATTTTAAAGGAACTTCATGATGGATAGTTATGAAATAAATATTTTTATTTAAAATTCAGAAATGAAGCATTTTTTAATGAAACATTGAAAGTGAAACATTCTTTCCTGCAGGCTATGTGGTGTTCTGGTTGCTCTTATTGAAGCACCTTTCTTGTGTATGTTTCTGGATTTTGCTCAGATACCAAGCAACTATTTTGATGCCAAACCACCGTGGTTGAGAGGAATGCTTTATATCATGTGAGTAGCATTTCATTTATTAATTTAAAATTGTCAATAAGATTTTTATTGGAGCTTTATGTGTATGAATTGTAAATTTTTGACTTAGTGACTTGTAGTGTTTAACTAAGAATTCAAAGATAACAGTCTTTTCTGAAATATTTACTTTTTCTACAATTCAGTGTTCAATTCCGAAAGAAAATTTAAGGACTCCAAAATGAATTATCTCTATTTCATTTGTAATAGGTTAAATCAATTAAGAATACATTTTCTTATATAATTTTAACTTTAATAATATTAATCATTAATTACTTGTTTCAAGATAAAGGGGGGGGGGAGGTCCATCATTTTAAAATTGTTTGAATAGTAATTCATCTGACCCAAAAATTTTCATTGAAGGGATTATTTTATTTGTAATTTTTATCTTCTTACCTGCTCTTTTGTAAATTTTATTTTGTGAGTTTCTTTACCATTCCAAATAGATATGATTCTTAATATGAATTAAATTTGTATTTTTTTAACTATGAATATTGTAATTTTCACTAAAATAAATTTATACTGAACTCTATGGTAGGTATTTTGACTGTTTAAAAGTTCACAAGACTCTATTTTAAATGTCTAATTTATCTGGATATCTGAAATCAATAAAAGCAAATATCTTAAAATAAATTTTAACATGAGCAGAAAGTTAAAAAATTTCATAAATTTGGGGTTATCAGCTAATTTTACATTGCTAAAACATTTTAAATAAGTGTTTAGTATGTTAAATACTCCATTATTTTTGAGAGATTTATTGTATTTTAAGTAACTTGTTAAATATATGGTTTCTTTCTTGTGTTAATTAGTTATTTGATTAAAACCTATGACACAGTTCTTTTTTTTCTTTTTCTTTTTCTGTTTCTTGTTACTCCTAAGAGTTTTATAATCATAAATTAATAAATGAATGAATTTTTAGCACTTCATAAAATTTTTTTGGTGTATTGAATCGTATAAGAAATTTGTCCATTTGAAATGTAAAATGTAAAAAAAATTATTTCTGTTATTTTGTGTTAACCTGATAATCTTGTATTGATTTTTTAATGCATTACTAATTTTATTAATATTTAAGTAAATTAATATTTATAATCTTGAAACTTGCAGTTTAAAACATTGCATTTTTTTTTCTCGCATTAAAATTTTGCAGTAAACCATCCTCATGTAGAATTATCTTATATTTGATGTTTTATTCAGAAAAATAGCTGCTTAAGTATTTTTTGCTTGTCTTATACTAATATAGAAATGTTAATTATGTCTGTCTAATATTAAATGAGGATCCAGAATCAATAAATAATAGTTGAAATCTATCTTTTTCAAATAGTAAAACACTTAAATTTTATATTCTGGCTTCATAACCTTATAAATAGTATTATTTTTTTATAATATTCCTCCTTTGTCTGAGTCTTTCAATTTTTTCAGGTCTAAAATGCATTCTGTATTTTGTTTGTAATTTTCTGCATAGTGGTATTACCACCTGATAAGAGATCAACCAAAAACTTCTGCTGTCATTTCATGGGTGGGTGACCAACACAGATTGCTGTGTGATGTTCACGTTTTTCACTTTAATTATTTCATGAAAGAAAACACCTTAAATTAAAAATGAAATTTTTAGACCATTATTAATCTGCCTATGACATATTATTTTTTCTATTCTGACATTTTCCCTAATTTTTTAAATATTTTTTTCTAAATTATGGTTACTTCACTAGAACAAACTTCTGCTGTATTCTGTACTTGGAAAGCCTCACCTCAATGATAGTCTATTCAATAACCTCAAGCTCTGTAGGCTAGTAAAGTATTTGAAACCCAAACTATCTTTATCAAAAGAAACAGTGAGTAGGAATGTAGCCCATCAGTTAATAGAATGATTTGCTTTCATCTTAAACTTCCTCTTTAAATTCTCCACCAGACCCTATCTCCTTGAATATCATAATCTACAACCAGTTATACTCATGGACTCAACCCAGTAACTCCAAGCACAACTTCCTAATCTGCAATTTCTCAAAAATAGTGTTAAGAATTGTGATATGGATTGCTTTGTGATCTTTGATCCTTGTGGACTATCAGCTTCCTAGTCTTGTGTACTGTAATACTAAATGGGTTTTAAACGTAACATGATATTAAAAATTACATATTTATGTAATGTTTCTAAATTTTAGACACAATATGATAAAGGGGTGTATATGTAGGGGTGTATGTCATGAATTTATTTAAAAAATCCGGCATTTTTCTTTCTGAATTTATTTTTTGAGTTTGGATTGGGTACTTTGACATATGATTAAGTCTGCCTTAAATAAAATATAATTTAAGTTTTTATTATTTGTTTTTTACTAAACATTGATTTGAATAAAACTTGAGCAACTTCGTTGGTTTATTATAAGCATTTTATTTAAGGTAATAAATTTCTTATTTGGGGGGGGGGAATGATTTCAAATATTTTGCTGTAGTTGATTGATAAATTTATCCATGATAGAAAGGGCATATGCAGAGAACCCTTATAAAATACAGTTACAAAATAAACAGTGTAAAAGTCATTTCTGTATGAATTTTTTTTTCAGTCTTAAAATACTATATTTCAAATTTATCTACCTAATGTGAGCTTTTATTATTTCTCATTTAAAAATGTGCAGAGTTACATAAGTATTTTTCATACAAATGTAACAAAGTATTACTTACAATTAGTTATAATCTTATTTTTAACAATGGCTTCTTATTAACCAATTTGCCCAACATTCAATTTTGTTTACCAAAAAAGAATTCTTTTACTTATTTTTGATCAAACAAAACTGTTATTTGTAACAATTCTTTGTGGAAATTAAAAAAAAGTGTTACTATATGGTACTCAAATATATTTTAACTAGGAGAATTTGGTAAATTTGAGTTTCTCTTTTAGTTTAAAATATATTGGCTAGGCTTTAATAATTCTTGAGTGTAGTAATTAAAAGGAGTTTCAGTCTACCCTCTGAACATCCTGTTTTCTCAAGTTTGAAATGTTTATTTAACAATCAATTTTTATAAGCCTTAAACCAAATTATATTCTTATTTAAGATAATGAGATTATAATTTGGATGTTTTTATTCCTGTTGTAGTATTCACTTATTATTTAATGTTATAAGAAAGCACATATGCACTGTACCATTTGTATTTTGTTAACTTATTATATTTATAACTTGAGTTCTGTTATATAATTTTTTTTTGTTTTTTCGGTTACTGCCTTAGTAGATTAGAAGGGTGAGAGAACATTCATTTGCATTATCAATTGTTTGTATTACTCTTAATGTAGATAATAGGTAATTTGTAAAATCATGTTAGGTTATTAGATAATTAATAAAGTTATAATGATAAGTATATACTATATTAAATTTGATTTGCAAAAGTGAGCCTTTCGCACATATATTGAAAACATGGCTGAATGAAATTTTTTTTTTGGAATATCGACTGCATTGAAATCATTGTTTTCGGTAGAAAATAAGTGCTGTTTTCAGCTAATGAACATTTTATTTGAAAATGGTAAAAAAAATTTAGTGTGTATGATCTTTTCTGAGATGTAATGTAATTTTTATGTGATAATTTTTCATGTTCTGCTTATTTTGTATTAATGCATATTGAGATTATTATTTTTTTATTTGGTGTTAAAAAGGTTTGAGTAATAGATGGTTAGTTGACTTTCAAACTCAATTATTTTAAAATAATTGATTTAATGTATCAATTATATTTTATTTTCTAATAATCAATAGATATATCCAATTTGGGAAGAGAATAAAAAGTTACTGGAGTTTTTTAAAAATTTTATATATCAAGATTATATTGGACAAAAAAGAAAGGAAATAATTTATACAGATTCTCTCTTTCAGCCATTGAAACAAAATGACTTATTGTTTATAACATTTTATTCACTAGTAGATATTTACTATCAGAAGTACTAAATATTTCATTTAGTACTAATGGAAATAAAATACTTATCCAAAGTTTTTATGTGTTCTTTGTGGTTGAACTCTTGTAAACTGCCAATGTGATACATTTCACTTTTATTATAGAATGTTTTCTATCAAACTGGTATGTTGTCTTGGTATATTTCATAACTTTCAATATTATATGCCGCCTTATGGGTCAAACCTTCTCAAGAAATCAATTTATAAGACATAGGTTTGTTTTGAATATGA
>BMAW01051946.1:42071-78152 GCA_019974015.1 Nephila pilipes
TTTATTGATTTAAAAAAAATTGTGTTATACATATCTCATCCTATTCAATGACTTCCTTAAATGAAAAGAATATATTATAATTTTTATAGCTGATTTGTATCAACTTGCTGTACATTTTTAATTCTTTTATATATTTGTGATTTAACCATTATCATATACATTTATGCTATGTGCCGTGTGATTTTATAGTGGATTGCAGTTTCTGTTTCTGAAAAAATTTGTTGCTGCACCATTTAGTTTCCAAATTAGTTATGGGATCAGCTTTTGTTTATGAATTTGCATTTTGTAGGTGTTATCTTTTAAAAGAACATTTTGTAGTGGACATATATGTTCTTTTGCTATATCTTTATAAAGCTGCTTGTGCACTACAGGGAGAAATCTAAAATATTCCCTGGTTTATGCAGTCGCCTTCCCATCATATCCCAGCCATGCTCAAAGGGAGAGAGATCTGGCTGGGCAAGGAATTGTTTGACAAGTTGTAAGACAGTTCATATCAACACATGCCGTAAGTGGTCTGGCATTTTCTTGATGAAAAATAAGGCCAGGGTACTGCAAAAGGATCGGTAGCAAAACAGGTCTCAGAATGTCGTCGACGTACCATTGTGCTGTAAGTTAGCCTCTAATGACGACCAAGGAGGTCCTGCTATCAAGGGAAATGGCACCCCAGACCATAACTCTTGGTTGAGGGGTTTTGTGGCATGCAATAGTGAAAGCAGGATCGGCCTGCGGCCCTGGGCATCTCCAGACACTTCTTCGATGAACATCAGGACACAGTTGGAAGCGGAACTCGTCGCTAAACACTATATGTTCCCAGTCAGCATCATTCGAACCTGATCGAACCAAGTACCACTGTAATATGGCTCGACAGTGTACAGGCGTGAGGAGCAGGTGGCGTAGCTGTCGGTACGAGCGTAGATTTCGCTCTATCAGCCGTCTGCGTATGGTCGTGTTGGACAATTATGTGTGGGTCGCATGTCTGATGGTTGATAACGATGAATAAGGTGCTGTGACAGCTTATCTGACAATCACTCTGGTCTCTATCTGATAGGACCGTATGTCAACCGCTAATGTCATCATGCTGAAATCTGCCATTGTCCTCCCATTCTTGCCAGCATCTTCTAATTGCTGCATCTCTTCGACCCATATGGCGAGCGATTCTCTGATTAGCCCAACCTGCATCTTTCAATCCAGTGATAGGATCTCTTTCAATCTGTGACAATTGCTTGTAATGAGTTTGAATCCTGCGGTGAGGCATTTTTTCAGTTGTTGAAAGGTATCCTAAATTGCATTGCAACAGAAATTTTGACCATCAGATTGAGAATCGCTTCTTATATACACCTGCTAAGTGCACAGTTCTAATGCGCTGTAGCTCCCGTTATTCATTCATTGCACACTAAATTTTAATCATTTGCATTTTCAGTCCAAATGTCTTTGCATATGAAATTTCATTACAATTGGGCTACTCCTTTTTGCTGTGTCGGTTTTTTTTTGTTTTTTTGTTATAGAGTATATATATTTTAGTATGTAAAATCATCTTTTATAATGATGAAATACAAATTTATATTTGAATGATTTTTCATTTTAATTTAACAATGTGTTGATATTTAAATTCATAACATAATGAATATAATATGCTCTTTCCCTATATGGAGATTTAGGCAAATTTAGCTTGAGTAATTGTTTTTCTTCTGTAGTTTGGAAGGGTAATCTGTTATATATTAAATGTTTCAGTAAATGATTTTTCTCATTTGGTGACTGAGAACCATCTCAAGTTTAAATTATTGTAACCGATTTTGTTTTTAAAATGTTTTTTAATCTTAGTTTTTTGATTTTTTTTTTTTTCCAGAATTTCTATCTTTCCAATATCACTTTGTGCTGGGATCTCTACTCTTTTTGGTTCTGGCTTGATATTTGTTACTGGAAGTCTCTATGGTCTAACTTCTCTTAGAAGAAAGTAATGTGTTATGTTTCTTGTTATTTTAAATTGTAAATAAGCTTTTTCCTTTTAAAATTACATTTCCTCTATATTTAATGATTTTATTTCTTTTTCCTATTTTTTTTTCTTAAATAATATTATAGAGATTGTTTTAAAAACTGTTTTTTCATTTATATTGTTTCAAAATTTGAGAAAAATATGATTTTAAAAATTATATACTTATATGCTACTCTGATTGAGTGATGTAAATTATTTTGTTGATTTAACTAAAGTATGTTTATTTATTATTACTTGTTTGTCAAACAACAAAACCAGTGTTCTGAAATGGAATTTTTTTTGGTACTATTTTGTAGCTACATGCATTGTAGCTATGAAAGTTTTATAAATTTTCTTACAATTTTTTTTAAAATATACATTTTATATCCATCATTATGTAACTTATATTTATCTAGGTATTGTCTTTATTCTCATTAAACAGTATAATATCTCCATTTTTATACATTTTTGCATGTATCATTTTTTACTGATGTATTATGTTGATCTTACCTTAATTTGGATCATATGTTACAAAATTTTTCTTGGATTTGAGTAAAATATCACTAATTTATTTTGACCATGTAGTTTGGTTTTATTTCTAATGGATTGGAAATTATTTTTGTTAGGGCTCCTGTCCAGGACATGAGGATGCAGGCTTCTAGCTCTTATAATCGTCTTCAAAATACGCGATTGCCTGGAGATGTAGAAACAGGAACAGTGCAAGAGAAACAGGGAGATCCATTCAAAACGTCTGGTGTTATATAATTGCTTCAGAAAATAGTGAAGAACTAAAATCTGACATCTAATTTATTATCATTCCTAATGTGTTTGTGAAGATTGCGTAAACATTTCCAGAAAAATGTGATTTTCTATTTCACTATGTAAAATTTTGTTTTTTAATTGTATGTCTTATATTAAAAAAAACAACTTAAAACCTGTTAATTGATCAGGTAACCTATATTTTTTACAAATCTTTATGTAAAATAATTTTTAAAATCCTGATGAGTACAAAATTTTTTTATTTTTTTATTTTGAGTTGATTTTGATTTCAAGGGGAAAAAACACAATAGTATATACCTGTAAATGTCATTGTCATGTTGCTCTTTGATGTTTGCAAATACTGTCATTATTAAAAATTTTATCAATTGAATAAAAATATTTGTGGTATATTAGCTTATTGTAGCATAGTTGTTTTTAGAACTGATATAAAGAAGACTGCTATGATCTGAATTCACAGATGATTTTTTAAGGCATAATCTCATTAAATGAATTGATTTTTGTTTTTACTGATGGCATTTTAACTACTTTATCTTATTTAAATGTCAATTTTCTTAATTTTTTTTATCACCTATTGTTTTAAATATGTATAATAAGTGATGTATATTAACTTTGCAGCTATTTTTTTTATTTTCATATTTGTGAAGAAATGTCCTTTTCTTTAACTTGTTGCATTTATTTAAGTTAAATATTTCTTTAAAGGATTTGTAAGATTGATTCATCAATGTAGGCGACTTTTATTAGTGTTATACATTGTGTTACAAATGATAAATACATTATCAGCATGGTTAACACTGATCGCCTAGATGTAGCTTGATGTAATTATTAAAAGTTCTATATATGTGTGGTATAGCATGAACATATGAATTGTCTTCCTCTCCATGTGTTAGTGAATTATTATTTGATTATCTGGACCACTGAAGGCATTACATTAAATGTACTTGGATGCTTTTAGAATGGTTATTTTTTGTGATAAGTGTTCTTTATTTTAAATAGGAATGATTAATATGCCAATGTGCATTAAACTTAAACAATGTAATGGTTAATTAGAGTGTGCTTTTTTTTTTTTAATTTGCATGGATTTTTTCACATTGTGTTCTAATAAGCATTTATTTTCTTAATACTATTTTCAAAAATAGTTGATGTATTAATTGGTAAAAATAAAGATTGTTTTATAATATTTATTCATGAAATAAACATTTTTGTGTGTGTGTTGCTCTTAATTTATACTTGTGATAATATTTTCCGAGTTTTATTTAAAAAGTGTCATTTTCCGATATTTTAATGTTTTAGTGGTATGGCTCGAAATCAAATGCTGATAAAATATTCTGCATAAAGCACTAAATAATCTTAGTTTCATATAAATTATCACATAATTAAATCAAACTAAAACAAATTTATTCCTATTCTGAATCGTATATGAATGGAAACTTCATTTTGCCTTTACAAAATTGCCTTACTTTAAAGTGGTTAGTTAATTTTAAATTTACAGTTTTTTTGGGCAACTCTGCTAGCTTTATATTTATAATTACTGGTCCAATGTTTGTTAAAGAACTTTTTTTTTTTTTTTTTTGTTTAGCATTCATTTTTTCTTTGTTTTGTTTTCATGATAATTTATTGGGATGCAATTCTATGTTATTGTTAGTAATAAGTTTTTTTTGGGAGTTGGCGAGTTTTCCATTGCTCATTTTGCATACATAATTTTCTTAATGTTTCATATTTTTACATACAAATCTAATCAACTGGCTATATGCTTACTGTTTGAGAGGGAAGCATGTATCTAAAATCAAATATGAGCATTTTTTCTGCTAAGTGAGTTCAAACTTTCAGACATTTTGAATCTTGGGTAAACTTTTGGCTGATCATTTGTAAAACTACCTAGATTTATAATTACTCTATAAACAATTAGGTTTGGATCCTGTTTAAGTAGAATAAATGGAACAGTTGTAGGATAGCCTGTTAAGAATATATGAACATATTTCATACATTACTATTGGTAAACTCGGGTGACGTTTCACTGGGTTATCCTAATGATCCTTCTTTATTTTCGTCCCTCCTTGTCAACCAATTTTTGTCTTTTTTTACCATGTCTAGATCACAGTTAAATCTTGTTTGGTACAGTGTAGCCACATCTGGCTCTTGTGCCAATAACCTACACATTCATTCACTCGCATTCACACATTACAAATAACAGCATTCGACCTTATATCTTATAATTTTATTTATGTAACACTTTTTTTTACGAATAAGTTAAATATGTTGAAAATTAAATTGAATTGTGTTATTAATTGTTCAGGATGGTTAATTACAAAAATGAAATTCAATAAACATAATCTGCATATTACTGTTAATTGACAAATATTCCTTATTCATGTGTACATTTTGGCCATAAAAATTATTAGTACATCATTACATTACTTTTGCCTCATTGTGTTATGAATTGAGGATATGTAATTTTTCTCATCAAAATAAAAAAAATCAAATAATTGACTCTGTGATTCCAACAATGAATAGTTCCTTCTCTGCAAAATATTATATTATGTAAAGTATTTTATTGGTATGAATCTTTCATGATTGAAAGTTCACTTAAACTCTTTGCGCGTCGCAAATTGTATAATGAGATTGGCAAGTCTTTAAATGTGTCTGTGTTGCAAAGAGTCAAAAGACTCTTGTAACTGAGATTTTCATTTGAATCATCACTATAAGAAGTTCCATCTTCATTTTGGTTGTTAGAAACTCTTTCTAAATCATCCCGCATCGATAAATCTATATTGAACATTGAATCGGTAAATACTCTGCAGGGACTAGGAGACGGAGTCTTAACTTTAGCAGCTCGAACTGGAGTGCGCTGTCTTTTATTGACTTTGAAGGGGGAATTCCCCTGTCGACATGGTAACCAAAATCCATGGTAACAGCTGTGGAAAGAAAATAAGTCACGTTATAAAAACGACATTACCAAATTTCAATATATAAAGTAAATATGTATTGACTGCATTGAAAATTATACATAATATAATAAAATGTTCTTCCTGAACAACATTAAAATGAAATATCTGAAGCCTGAGATAAGGAAAGTGTTATCAAATTTATTTTTGATACATCAACTGATATGGAATTATTTTCCAGGTTCAATATATTCAATGTATTTAAATTTAGCTCTTGTATCTTTTCATCATGACTATCATTAATTAGTTTTTTGTATCATAATGTAAACTTGAATCGTTTTCATGTATGTAAGTTAGGGTGGGGCGGCCCCCCGTGTAGTTGTAAAGGATAAATAATAGTATTGTATATTTGTGGAACTTATGCACCCGTCATTAATGTATTCCGATTCAAACTATTTATTGTTGGGGTCCAAAATCCTAACATTGGCATGGTGTGGAAGTTGGGTGGGTGGGGGGCAGCTCGGGTGTCGTCCTCGTTTTTTGACCAAGGTTCAAAATTACGATGTCAGTCGCAAATAGTCCTCGTGTTGCTTCCAGTGTGAATTTAATAAAAACCATACCAATCGAATTTATGACGCGTATTGTTCCTTTTAATTTGGCCGCGGTAGCCTAGTGAGATGGCTTCGGATTCGTGGCCAGCGGTTTTCGTTCGGTCGCAGGTTCGATTGTCGGCCGCTAAAGACCCTCCGTGTAGCCGGGGCTGATGCACGTTAAATCTGTCGTGGCCCGAAGTCCTCCCGTTGGCATGGTGTGGAAGTTAGGAGATGCGACGTTAATAAAAACTTAACTAAAACTATTCCTTTTAATTAAACAAATTTATATAATTTAATTTTGTATCGTTATTCATAATATGAAAGTTGCCTGTTGTCGTAAACTTTGTAGTAGTGCCTCTTTGTCACAGTCGTTGTTTCACGTCATCATCGCTGCTTCGAGGGACAGTCGCCACACCTCTCATCTTCAATGCTTCGTGCAATAGTCGCTTCTACAAGGCGCAGTTGCTACGTCATGTCACAGTTGTAGTAAAAATCTTTTTAATAATTAAAGGTCGCTGTAGCCTAGTGGTCATGGCTTCAGATTCATAGCCGGCGGTTTTCGTTCAGTCACGGGTTCGATCCTTGGCCTCTAAAGACCCGCCGTGTAGCTGGGGCTGATGCATTTTAAATCTGTCGGGACCCAAAGGACATATAATAATATTTTTATATAAAATGACGATTTAATGTGTTTTAATATTTATGTATAAAATAACGGGGCCACGGCATAAAATAATATTTATAAGAATGAGAATCACGTTTTTCTTCATTCTGTATTGTATGTACGTTAAAACTTAACGGTCAGCAGAAAATGTGAAGATAATTGGAATTAATATAAACTAAAAACATTTTATTTTTAAAGAACTCCTGAAGTAATTTAGTTGACGGATTAATCATCTGAATAATTTAATGAAAATACATTTTTTTATCTGTGTAAGAACATAATGATCATTACAACGGTGAGATTTTTATTCCATGGGTGAGAAACGAAATTTTACAGTTTAATTTTTGGCATAGCAACGATTACGCCTTTCTTGTGTTGGTATTTTAAAAATACATTTATTGTTAGTCTTCCAAGTTTTAGAATTTCTTGCGACTAGTAACTTAGTGGTCATTGTTGTAGCCAACGTTGTTTCTGTCGAATCGTAGGTATGAGCCCTGAGAAGATACGCCGTGTAGCGGGACTGATGTACTTTAAATTTGTCCAGATCCCAAGTCGTCCCATTGGCGTGAAGAGGAAGTGCCAGCTCAGTTGTCCTCTTCACTTGACCAAGTTTCAAAATTACGAGGTACCAAAATTACCACTTTTAAGTGTGACGTTAATAATCAATTCAAATCTTTTTCGTACTATCGTACTACTGTCTTTCTATTACTCTACCACTATTCCTACAATACAACATAAGATTACTGACGAGTATCAGCGAGTCATCGCTTTTGCTCAGTTTATAGGAGAAAGTAATGATAGAAGAGACAGTTAGATAGCACCCCTCGGCGAAATGTCGTATTCAGAAAAACAATGATAGGAAGGGGGGGAAAAAACCGTGAAAACTGCGAAAGAGAGGCAGTGTTACTTCAATAACTACGCTATGTAATTATGAGGTTTTTTATTTTTCTACATTTTTATTTAGACATTTTTCCATACATTTTTGTAGGTTTTAATAATTTTTTTTGAATATTTATTATGGGGGTTTTAGAGGAAGAGACCATTTAGTGGTTTTGTAAGCAAAATTAAATTTTGAATGAGGATCTGTAAATAGAGTTTGGGCCCTAATAATTTCGTTTTCATGATTTAAAATAGTGGTGAATGAATTTCGCGAGAGTTTGGTGTTTTACGTTTCCATGGATTCTCAATTTTTAGATTATTGTGAATTACTGTGTTCCTAATGTGTACCAGGGAGAACTGATCATGATCCTGAGAATCTTATTTTACATAATTTGAACTTTTTTCAAATGGGTCGGGTCCGGCGACCCCCAAACAGGGGCGGCGTAATATAAATCAGCACTTTGTTTTTTAAATGAGAGGAGATTGTCTACCAATTAAGGAAATGCATAAATGAATTTTATTTCAAAATGTGTTTGATAAATATTTAATGTGCTGCCTAGAATCCTAGTAGGTTTACCTAGAATCTAACTCAATTCCCAGATAACGCACCTCCGAAACCCAATTTATTTCATCTCCGAAAAGTTGTAAATTCAGGACTGGGTCGATTTTCCTAAATTTTCTGAAAATGATGGTTTGTGTTTTGTCAACATTAATTGCAATCCTCCAGTCCGTAAGCCAAAGTTCAAGAGTGTCTAGATAGTTTTGGAGAGCTTTAATTGTGTATTCGAGATTGGCATCCCATACGAGCACAGCGGAGTCATCTGCAAAGAGACAACTGCTTATTGTGGCGTGATGTGGAAAGTCTGACATGAAGATTTGTACAAAAACGGGTTTAAGACACTGCCTTGCGAATAGCCCGCAGCCATAGTTACAGGTGAGCAATTAATTGCTTGAGTAACAAGAGTTAAAGTTATTGATTACCTAGTCAATTTATTTAATTCAATTTTGGGATTCCCAGGCATAGTTTGATGTATGACCTCTTGGAATTTAAGCCAATTGGGAATTTTGTGAGTTTTCAACTCACGAGGAAAAATAATATTGAGTAAGAGGTCAATAATAACTGGGTTATGGTCACTGTTAAGTTCATTAACAGAATAAATATCTGAGTGAGATATATTTTTTGCGATTGCAAAATCAAGAATGGAGTTATGTGGACCTCTGTGAGGGAAGTATGTAGGTTGATCTGGAGCTATAATATTAAGTGCCGAGACAGTCTCTCAATTGCAAATGACAGTACCACTTCTGTTTGCTTTACCAGGATTCCAGCAGGGGTGTTTAGCATTATAGTCATCAAAAAGAATAACTTTAACGATTTTGAACGAGGATGACATTTAAGTCAACAGTGTTGATGGTACCATAGGGAGGTCTATAAATGCTGGAGGCAGTGATGAATGAATTATTTGGCAGACAAATATTTATGGTAGCATTCTCAAAAATTTGAGTGTTAAAAATTAAAGCAATATCCTTAATTGTATTTTTGACAAAAATAGAAGTGCCTCCTCCCCTATGGGTGAGACGGAATTTTAACTGTAACCGAGGGACGAAGATGAGTTTCTTGAATACTTATAATATCAAGATCATGTTTGGTTATTGAATTTTTTAAGTCGTCTATTTGTATTTTGAATCCATTAGTATTCCAGTTAAAAACGTGAAGTGTAAAGTTTCCAAAATTTTGTGTGTTAGACATTATTTGAGGTTAGTCAGCTGGCTCTGGAACATTTGGGGCATGAGGCCCATTTGTTTTAATAATTGTGACATAGTGTCAACAAAAGTAGGATTTGTTGTGCTATTGTGCTGAGTTGTAATGTGCTGAGCAATGTGTGGATTTGAGGAGCCATTTTGGCTTGTTGTTGTTTCTTCCTTTCCTCCCAAACATTAATAGTTGGTGGTTTTACTGGTTTAGCATTAAATGGATATTTAGAACATCCAGAGAAGTTGGTCGAGTGTGGACCTCTGCAAAGAGTGCACTTAGCTGGAGTTTACAACAAGGATTTCTTGTAATTCCTTCTAGCAATGCAATTTTAATGGTCAGCAGTGTATATATATTTATATATATATGTATACAATTCCATGTTTGGGATCCTCATTTGACTCTTCTCTTTATAGCATAAATATCCTTATTTATCTGTATAGTGTCATAAATCTTTCTTTATTTTCTCAAAGGAATTCCTGGAATATTTATTTGATTATTTAACTGAGAATATGGATCGAAAAACAGTTTGGAATAGTAATCTGTAATATTTTAAAACATGATTTCTTAAAATTTTTTATAATAGCTTTTTAAATTATTTTTTTTCTTCAGTTCTATCATTATTGCTTTTTACCCACAAAATTTGTTTTCAAATTTTACCATTACATCAAAATGAGGAGCACTTTTTACATTTATATTTCATGCTATTTGAAGAAAATATCACAAATAATGTATACTTTTCTAGGTATTGATAACACAAATAGCATGCACGCAAACACCTATTTTTTTTATGAAGACTCATATTTTCATACCTGAATTTAGAATTTTTTTTTTTTTTTTTTTTTTGGAAATTTAATTATATTCTTTCCAAAGATTTTTAAGACCCAAAAAGTAATTTTTAGCAAAAATAAAGATAAAATTTTTCTAAGTTTATTTCTAATTTGATTTTCCTATAATCTAAATTTTTTGTTATTTTTCTTCCTTTCACTTACCTCTTTCTCAAACTTTGATTTTCCTTCAATTTTTCTGCTTTTAATTTTTTCTAGTTTAAATTTTTTTTTCCTTCGTTATCTCGCTTTTTACATGAACTCCGCTGTCTCGCTTTTTGTTTGAAATCCTTTACTTGGAACGATTATAACAATTACTAAATTTTAAATGAAGTAAGAATAAATGAGACTATTGTTTGTTAGATATTTTTGTTTATATGGATAAGAAAGAATCTGCACGGAATAAGTAATGTTAAATAGCCCTTAAAGCAAAATAATTAATGTTAAAAATGTTTTGATTGTATTTTAAATAAAACACGAACAGTTATAAGAAACTGCTACATAAAAGTTATAATTTCCGTATATTAAAGTTTTATTTCTGAAAGAAGAAAAATTCAAATTTTTACTACAAACTTAATTAAAAAGTAGTGGGACAGTACAAACCTCGTTAATTACATTATGCTATATTTTTCAAAAACAAACAAACAAGTAATTGATTTAGTTGACTGTTTATTCTTTTTGAAAAAGAAAAAGAAGAAAAATATAAGATGTAAATAAATTTTTATAGAAATTTTTCGTACATAAAGAAGATACTTGCATTACATTTCCTTTGCCGCTTGGTTTATTCCACAAATCTTAGAAATTTATGTTCAAATTGCATTCGGACGCAAGTTAATATTTTAATTTTTTATATATTTTCAATCTCAAATATATGTTGAGCAAAATAAATTTAATTAGAAGTATGCTGAACTATATATTTTTTTCACTGAGGTTTCCCTTTCCATGGATTGATCCTAAATTATTCTCCTAATCAAAGTGAAAAAAACGTGTTTCCCAATTAATCTTACTTTTATTATTATAAAATATTAAGGCTTTATTATTACCAAAATGCAAGTAATATAAATTTTGCTAAATATAGAATAAAGCTCAAAGTAGAAATCGTTTGAAATATATAAATTCATTTAATTTGATAATTCAGCAATTTAAATTCTTATCTGGTAGCATCGAAGTTCAAAATTGATAAGTTTTGTGCAGTTACGAGGGTCGTTCAATAAGTCTTTATAAATTTCAAGCGATAGTTTGTTTTTAGTAGGCATCAAGTCTCACCAAAACAGCTGTCTAAGTCTCAGTTACTTATATTCTAGATAATGAAGCCTTTCGCAACTCAAAAATTTTTCGTCATAACTTTTCTGGTCGATGAGACCCTCTTCGCCTTTTTTGGAAGAAAATCACTGGAAGAGATCTTTGGTTTTGATTGTTGCTTAATTTCAGGTGCATAATGATGAATTCCGGTCACACTATCGATGACAACTTAACGCGGCAATAATCAAATTTTTATTTGGCAGCAAATGACTACCAAATCAAAACTAACTTATGAATCAATGCCAAATTTGTTTTGGCTCTGTTAACAGATGGTAGTATCCAATAATAACAGCAATTTACCTTTATGATGCCATTTGTCTTCAAATACAAGTACTTTTTTAGCTACCGTAGAAATTCAAATTATATAGTTCTTTGTTTGGTTTATTTGTATAGTTTTTAAAGTATTTTGGTTGTGTTTGACTATACTTAACATTTATAAGTAGGAGGCGATTTTATAATTTTGTTAAGTCATGATCAGTATTACAAATGTTGCAACATTTATAACACTGCACGCCTTTCAACTTGAGACACAGAAGCAATTGCGTGTTAAGTATGACAAAAATATTTCTCTCTCTCTCTCAGTTGTATAGGATTTGAGCCTTTCCCTTAATTTTTAAAAAAGAATTATTTTTTTTCATTTTAATAACAGAAATTTTTTTTTTTAAACAGCAGAAAAGTATCATACTAATTTAGATCTGCTGCGAAGTTAATTTTAGCAACATAGCAGGGATACTTTTGAATGGCATTTATGGAATCTTGAATTTGGGCACAGAAAAATAACTTTGTTAAAAATAATTTAGTCTGTCACCCTTATGTGAATTAACTTGGTTCATTGGCTCGAAAATGTTCAGATTGGGATAGACACCATACGAGTTCAGACGAAGAACTTAGTTGTTGTGCCGTTCATCAAACTCACATATAATTCCCAAATTGAGAGAAAACTATAAAAAGTAATGTACAAAGGCTATTCAATAAGTTCCTAGAAAATCAAAGAGATGGCACTCGTAGCATCGAAAATTGTTTGTTTTTAGTAAGCATCGTGACTCACTAAACACTGTCTAAGTCTGAGTTATTTCAATCACATGGTTTCATTTTTATTGTCGATTGAAGCAAGAAACTTGTGTTTATTTAGAAAAATGGGGGGAAAAAGTTAGTTTTGAGCCTTGATTATACACTTATAATTAACAGCTTGACACCGAAAGAGATCAAAGCTGAGTTATTTGAAGTTCATGTCACATCTACTCCTGTGTTTGCAACTGTTTACAATTAGGTAAATGAGTTTAAACGTGGCCGTACATCTACAAAAGATGAACGTTGTTCGGGACGTCCCGTGGAAGTGATTACTCCTGGAAAGTATGAAGGAATCCACGATATGGTTTTGAGTGTTCGACGGATCAAAGTGTTCGAAATAGTCAAGGACATTAGTATATGCCAAGGTACAGTGTTTTCGATTTTGCAGGAAAATCTGGGTGCGAAAAAAATTCTCGGCAACAGTTGCTCTCAGTGGAAAATGAACGCAATCATGTGGTGGACTCTGAGGCTATTTTGACGCTTTTTCGTCGAAATTCTGATGATGAAAAAGGAAAGGAAAAACAATAACTGAAGAGTATTATGCGTCGTTCTTGCACCGGTTGAGCGAAAAAATCAAGAAAAAACGTTCTTATTTGGAGGGAAAAAAAAAAAAAAAAAAAAAAAAAAAAAGATTCTCTTTCATCATGACAATGCACAGGTGCCCACCCGTGCAGTTTTGATGGCCAAAATCATGGAATCAAAGCTCGAATTATTACAACAAGCACTTTATTTACCGGATTTGGCCCTCAGTGACTTTTTTTTTTTATTTTCAAACTTAAAAAATATCCCTCGGTGGGTAATGGTTCACGTAGGAAGAAGAGATCATCGCTCCAACAGATGCCTATTTTGAGGACCCCCAAGCCTTCCGAAATCTAACTTCTTAAATCGCTTAAAAAAGTTAGAGAAACAAACAATTGGAAAAATGTATGGAGCTAAAAGGAGATTATGTTGAAAAATTTAAAAAAAAAATATTTATTTTCTACCTTTTTCTAAGGACTTACTGAACGACTCTCGTAATTAAGTCTCTGTACGTGGTCGACAGAATATAGGAAATACTCGTATAATTAGGGGAAATTAGATACAAGTTACAGTTACAATAAAATATAAAACTATATCTAGACTCTCTTCTTATCAACATCAATGTATGCGACTAAATTCGTAACTGCAATATTTTTTATAAATGCGGCCTAATATTTTCAGAAGTCTTTTTCCCTATTATATAATATTTTCTCTCAATTATGTAATCTTTTCTACAGTTTATCTATCTATCTTTCCTTCGATCGATTTAACGAGAAAAGAATTGTTTTTCTCTTCAGTTCTTTTCTATTTGAATAAACTTCATGGAATAAACGTGGATTCGCTGGAAGAAATTGAGTGGCTAGAACAAAATTAAATCATATAATTATATAATAAAAAACAACAACGAATCTCGTAACTCTTTATGACTATAACATGAACAAAGATAGATAACTTCTTTATAATTGAAGAATTCTGGAAAAAAATTCTTATATTTAAAAAACTTCGTTTTTCTTAACCTTTTATAGAGATTTCTATCGAAAGATATAACTCTAGTTTAAGCCTTAAACATTTCATAATAATGCACATTGTAAAGGAGAAAATATGAAGTATAAAAATTAAAGGAATAAGTATAGCAATTCAATAAATAAATTCTCAGTATATTGAAACTTCAATAAAATAGCATCTTGTTATTACCTTTAACAATAAAATTTAAAACTTGTTTTTAATTTGGAGATACAAATTTATGTACATGAAAAAATTTTCTTCAAATTTTCAGATTTTAAGGGAGCAGGAGCGTATCGAATAATGAAACTTACACTCTTCTTTAAAGCCCAAATAGTCTCATTTTTATGTTATTTCTCTCAATAAAAAATATTCTTCTCACAGTTTAAAAATTGTTTCTTTTTATAATATCAATTATTTTATAAGCAAAAATATCAGTCTACAACTGAAAACGAATTATAAACTAAAAATAACAATGGAGTAACTAAATGTACGAGCTCAAAATTATTATTATTTTGAGTTTTGAATTAAGAGAGAGGGAAAAAATTGATTAACATAATTCGTGGACAA
This sequence comes from Nephila pilipes, assembly GCA_019974015.1. Taxonomy (NCBI): domain Eukaryota; kingdom Metazoa; phylum Arthropoda; class Arachnida; order Araneae; family Nephilidae; genus Nephila; species Nephila pilipes. The sequence continues at coordinate 56,880 of BMAW01051946.1, forward strand.
AAAAAAGTGTAAAGTCTGCATGTCAAGTATCTCCGAAAAAGGATGGAAACATTCTCCTTTTTTTTTTTTTAAAAAAAAAAAAAAAAAAAGCTAAAATTTGCGAATGGGTAATGAAAGTTCATTGCCCTTTATTTACGGACTGCTAAAAAATCCAACAGTTTTTTTTACATTGAATTTGTTGTATTAAGTCTTATATTTTACCTTGAACTACAGCTATTCTTCCCTTAGGCCTTTTCTATTTCCCTCTATGATAAATTTTTCTTCGCTTCCCTTTCATCACCACCAATATCTCTATTCAATTTTAAGAATAAAGAAATCAAAAGTGACATCCCACATTTAAATTATGGTATGTACAAATGTCGTTTTTTTTATACTGAATAGTTTAGTATACAACAATTAGGTAAGTGGTCTTAGATCCTTCCTTCGACTGCTCAACAGTTTACTTATCTTTATTGTGGATTGCTTTTTAATAGTTGAATTATGATTGAATAATTAGATTTTTAAATAGCTTCCACTGCTTTAGTAGATGTTTCATATTTACTTTGAACAATTACTTGTTTGTTTATTTTTCACATCTCACTAGAGAAGTTTTTATGTAACACAGATGACCATTTGAAGTCAAACTGAAAAAAAAGATGCAAGTAAAGGAGCAGCGATGTTTCCCTGATTGACTTTGCAAGATGAATTGGACCATATTTAGGTAATGCGACGTAAGACTAACACAATTTGAGAATGTCGAGGCAAACATAATATTTAAAGATAATTCTAAGGATACATTTGTGTGTATAAACTAATATTTTTTATTTTCATATAAGACACACATTTTTCTGTTTTATGAAATGCACACTTTTCAGTTATTTATATTCCAAATTTGATTGACTCAGAGTTACTCGTATAAAAATAAGGATTAATTTGAAGATTCTCAAATAATCGTTGTATTGTTACGTTAATAAGCCTTTAGTTTTTGATTTAATCGAAATGGATTCAAGACAGATTTAACGTATCTTGTAAAGGTTTGACCTCAATCCATCAAATGCTTGGAAAATGTGAAACAAAACAATAAATTTAAATTGTGAATAATAGGCAGGTCACAATATAAGATAAAACTTTATGAATATGAATGATTCTTATTTTTAATTATAAAGTAGGTACCAGTCGAAAGATGTTCCTTTTTTATTCATTCTATTCATCATGTACAGGTTTTGATTTTTTATAGTTTCGATTCCTCTATTATTACTCTAAATTTCCAATATTTATCAATGTGTCTAACTTGTTAGTAATGTAAGTTTTTTTTATATAATGATATATAAACTTAATAAAAAAGATGCATTATAAATTTCATTGATTTATTTGTCTTACTTATTTATTTCCTTATCCTGATTAATAATCTTAAAATTCGACAACCTTGATGAAATATACTAGAGAAATAAAAGCTAAATATATAAGAAAGGATCGAGGAAAAAAATTTGAAAGAAGGAATTAAGAGGAAATAATAAGTGTTTATTACTCTGTTTAAGATGCCTGTGTCTTTCTGTAGACAAAGTTATGATTGGGTAAACTCAAAATCTTAGGTTTATTTTATTGAATGTATACCATTTAGTTCGAATGAACACAATTTTAGGTTCATTTTATTGAATGTAGTTGTACAATTTGCTAGAAAAATTGTTATGATAATTTTTTGGAATTTTGAACGATGTAATAAAATGTAAGCTCTAAAATAAATTTTCTGTACAGACGATAAGCAACTAAATAAATAAAATATCACAAAATTTTTCATGATAATTTAATATTTATTGAATAAAAATCCCGTTCGTAGAATAAAAATCCTGCTGAATATTTAATTTCCCTCCTTTGTTTAAAAAGATTTGAATTTCTTACAAACTAACTACATCTAATTTTTTATTAGTTTTTTTGGCAACACAAACAGAAATGCACACTTTATAAAATTGTAACTATATGGACAATACTTATATTGCGTAACATATAATTTTATCATATCAATAGTTCTAAAATTGAGTCAGTTAAAATTATTTTTACATTGTTTATGTTAATATTTGTAACTTTATATAAACTGATCTTTCTTGAAATCAATTGAAATTTAAAATGTATTAAATATTTTCAAGATTACTTCCCTTCTTTTACTCTACAGGATCAGGTAAAGTTTTATTCTCTATTTTGTTATTTTTAATCAAATGCAAGTATTAAATCACTCACCCCTATAATTATGATTTATTGAATAATTGTTACATCATAATCAAGAATTACGAGTAATTATTAATTATGAACGTCCGTATGTGCATGATTTCTATAATTTCATGATATTTAAATCAATATATTTATATAGAATATGAATACATTAATTATTATTCACGTGAAATATATTACGCAAATTATTTTAAACTTATAACTATTTTTCGGTTTAAGATAGACTTAGCTTTGTGAGAACACTTTCATTTTTCTAGTCAAATGTCAAGATTAGTCTCAAGAGTTTCAACATTTTTCGAAAGATGAAATTTAAATTAATTATACTCTAAAATTTTTTATGAAAATTAAACAGTTAACATGTTGGCAAATTTCTCAACGAGGTTTCTCAGCATTTTTGAAGATCATAAAGTTTTGATAAAAAAAAAAGCATTTCAACGACTATTTCAAAAAATTAGAGAAAAAAAATAAAGATGGCTTAGAAACCATGTTTATACCCAGTCGCAGTATCCAAATAGAAAAACAGGTACCACTTGCACAATCGAAATTCGATACACGTGTCAAAAGGCCTTTCTATACATACCCAAAATTAAATAAAGTAACATATTATACCTTCTAAATATGTAACATTTTAAGATTTATAGTTAATTAAATTGCATTTCCTATTAGAGGTGTAAATTTGTAATTAGAAAAAAATCTAAAGGTTCATTAACATACTCTTTGATTAGACGACGAAAGTCGCATGGCTGGATTCTAAATATCAATATCATTTCATGCTTTCCTTTTGACTGATGAAAGATTAAATTATATCGATGATTTTAAATATATTAAACAAACTTAAAATTATTTTACTCACCAGGAAGCAGCAAGGAAACCAAATATGAGTACAGCTGGAAGGAAAAACAAATATACGTAGGGATCATATTCTCTTGTCATTTTGAAGTAAACAAAAACAATGACTGAATTTCCAATGATAAGGTGAATAAAATTGAGCAGTGTGAATTATTTTTAATAATGCTCCATGTGTATTTCGAAAAAAAGTTAGTTTGGTGCTAGACGCTTTTCTCAATACAGTAATATTACTAGTGCATGCGGTAAGTACTAGCTACAGTCCCGAAACAGGTTCGATAAAAGGTCAAGAATAAATAAGAAAAGCAAAATAGCTGAAACAACAACTCCAAAAAGCAAAATGAAGATCCTGCAGCAAAAATGAGTCAACCAGAACCCTGTATGGGCCTCATACTGATTGCCGCAATTATTTTGCTAGCGTTATTGTAACTACTTAATCTCTATCCAATGAGAGGGGAATTTTTGTTTCAAAAAATTAAAAATGAAACTAAAAGTCCAAAATATGCTTTTTATTACAGTTGATATTTTAATGAAATTTTCATTTTATTGCTTCAAAAATAGGGATTAAACGTGAAATTCACCGTGGAGGAAATATTTAGAAATGAAAAAAAAAAAAAAAGCTTTAAAGTACTAAGTATGCATTATTATTCAAATTTAATTATTATTATTAAATGAGAAATTAATTTAGTATTAAAAGTAGAGCATTATCATCTTATTTGAATAATTTTAAGACAGAGGAAGAAAATTGAAGAGAAATTAAAATACTTTAATACATCTGCCATCAAACATTCGTTCTATTTTTTTTTTGGATCTTATACTTATTTGAAAAATATTTTCATGAATGAAGATATAATAATTTTTCAACTCTAGTTAGGTGTTTTATAATCAGTTGCTAAATATCGAAATTTATTATAAAATTCCCATATTTTTAGAGATAATGAAAAGCTCTTAGAGCATTCTGAAATGGCGTGATATACTGTAATATTCTCCTTTTTAAAATTTTAAATTATTTTTAAATGTAGCCATGTGCTAATTTTCATGTTCACAAACAAGGAGACTAACTGTTTAATTATAACTGGCCAATATACCAAATAAATGTCATTTTTACGTTGTTTGTATCAAGAAAATTATTGAAACAGATAAAGTAAATATTCAACAGCACCTAGAAAAAGCTACGTTCGCCGAAAAATGAAATAAAGTATTTGAAATACTTTCTTTTTATGTGTAAAGTTTTTATAAGAATCTTCCCCCCCCTTCTTTAATTTATCTTTTTTCCATTTTAAACATTACCCCTTTTTTTTACTTCGACGTTGACATACTTTTCTATGCTTTTATTTCATTCAATAACTGCCACTAATTACAATATAATTCCCTTAAATTAACGTGAATACTATTTTTAAATATTTTAAATGAAGAAAATTACAAAACGTTAAATAAATAGCTTCCTTAAAAAGTGTGAAATCATTAGGTATTTTTGATGTTTAATTTTAAAAATTTATATGAAGTTCAAGTAAAATATTTAGAAGTTCTTTCCCCCAAAATAACATTTCTTTTGTGCCTTTAGAAATATGATTAGACGTAAATTTTTCTTCAAAATACAAAACCCTTTAATTTAGGTTGAATTAATCTCATATTAAAACTACAATGAGTTATTAGAAAGGAATTAAATTCTGAACTATGTCAGATAAAAAATATTTAGAATTATTAGATCGATTTCTGAGTCGGTTCTCTATTCGTCAAACTTTCACTCCCACACGATACCTCGATATCTGTAGCTATCTATATTTCAGAATTTACATTCTTGATTTAATCTTTGAAAGCCTATTATATATATATATATATATATATAATAAGATATAAATATATATTTATATAAAAAAAAAAAAATATATATATATATATATGTATGTGTAAACACACACACACACGCACGCACGCGAAGAATGCTCCTATAGTAAGTTTTGTCATTTATTTTTCACAAGGAAACTTTATTACCAAAAAAAAATGTTATCATGAATTATACACCTAGCACTATTTTTCGACATAGTTGCAATTGACAATGAGACATTTGTCGTAACATGCAATCAGTTTGAAGAAATCATTCTGGTAAAATTCGGTGTCCTGCAATGTAAGGAATTGTCTCACAGCTTGCTCCACTTCAGCATTGGTTTGGACGGACCTAAAAATGACTAATACGCAGTGTAGACACCGAGCCTGTTACTTCTACTCGCCTATCCGCTAACACCATGTCCTGTACTCCAGCAGAGTTGTTTTCATTCGTGGATGTGGAGGAACGCCCACTTCGATCTTTATCCTCCACACTCTGCCTTTCCTCACTAAACATGCAACACCAGCGTCAAACCATTTGACAAGACATGACTTGTTCACCATACCCGATTTGTAGATGTTCATTAATGACGAACACACTAGAACCACATACCCATTCATAACGGATAACAGCACACATTTCCATTGCCAACCACATTGTCATTCCCGTTTTGGGCACATAATCTGCTGCTACTCTCTTTACTTCGTCTCTCTCTTTACTTCGCTAATGCGTCATTCCTCCTCCACTGATGCAACTTCCGTCGTTGAACCAGCAAAAGGCTTGGATTTCTATTGCAATTGTTTGTTTCATCTGCTGTGCCATGTGCTCGGTCAAGAAATGACGAAACTTACTTTCGGAACATCACTCGTTTATACATGAGATACAGCTATTAAATAACAAGACTAACGTCGCTGTAATAGATGCAGGCATGCGTGAAATGCCAGCGATCAACAGTTGTTTAGAGTGAAGCCTTCTCTTTCGAATGAAATGCCTCTTGTTTCTGTAAACAAATCCGCATACCAGTAATCTTCGTTCGCATTAGAGTTATTTTTTTTTTGTTTCGCCGGAAAAATGATAAGTGTAACAATACAGTAACTAATTCTTGTGAAATTTCACTTGAAATTTGGAAAAACTGCTACTGAAATTTATAATTTATTGAAAGAAGTGTATAGGAATGAATTTTTATTGCGTGTCATGTTTTTGAGTGGCTTAAGGTGTTTTCAAGATGACTGAGAAGACGCTGTAGATGTTTCACACCCGGGTCGCCCTTCTACGTCAAAAACAGATGACAATATGGAAAAAATTCGTAATCTGGTTCGATCTGAGCGTCGATTAAGTATTTATGCGATTGCCGAGAATATAGGAATTGACAAAGAATCCTTATGGAAAATTTTTCTCCAAGACAATGCTTCGGCTCATTCCACATTGTGTGTCAAGAGGTTTCTAGCCAAATACAGCATCCCAGTGTTAGACCATCTACCTTATTCACCGGAACTTGTGATTTCTATCTGTTTCCTGAGGTGAAATCTGCATCAAAAGAAACAAGAATTGAGTCAGTTCAAGCAACGGAAGATAAGCGGCATGCGTTTTAAAGGAACTGACAGAAGACTTCCAGCAACGTTTTGAAAAATAAAAGATTCGCATGTGGCGTTGTAGGGATAGGGGAGGGATATGTATTGAAAATGATGATAAATAAATGTGTATGACATCAAAATAAAATGTATATAGCATCAGTGTAAATGTTTTATTTCATTATAAACCTTTGGTATATATATACTGCTGACCATTAAACTTGCAACACCATGAAGGAAGGCAAATACAAAAAAAAAAAAAAAAAAAAAAAGATATTTACAGTATGCAAACAGTATGACATGAAGATAAAATGATTAAATTTACAAGCAGTTTGTGGGTTTACAGGCCTGATAAATTAATAGAAATAGCTGCCACTCCTGGTAGCTAAATCGGCCCTTATCCGGTTAGGTATGGAGAAGAACTGGATTTGATTGACAGAAACGGGCAACTCATTCCATGGTGCTTTAAGTCTATGCCACACTTCATCAACCGTGTTAGCTGAGGTGGGGTGTCGGAACAGACTCTCAGTAACCCATGATCAGATGTTTTCAATGGGTAATTGATCTGAAGACCATGCAGGTCAGAGCAGCAAACGAATACCCTGTGTATCGCGGACGGTCAGAACACGACGTGCAACATGTGGTCTTGCATTATCTTGTTGGAAGATGGCTTTTGGCTAGCCTCAAAGATAGGGCACAGCCACTGGGTGTAAGATATCAGAAATGTATAGATCTGCGTTCAAATCGATTCGAACTAGAGATGTGGGTGTTGTGTGCACAAAGGCTTCCCAAACAAACACGTTAGGGGTAAGGCCCTATGCCGACATCGATTGCAAGCAGGTTACGAGTGGTCTCCTCGGAGCCCGTAGACACGTATACGGTCATTAGAAAACTGCACGCAGAACCTGGACTCTTCGGAAAAGACGACATTGGGACACTCCTGTATCCAGCTTTGTCTTTCTGTGCACCAAAGTCACTGTCGTTCTCTATTCTGCATTGTCTAGGGAAGCCGAAGTAAAGTACACCGTGCTGATAGTCCACACTTCTACAAACGTCGTCTCACCGTACGAGCGGATATTAATGGTACTGCAAACATGCCCATTTCCTGATTAATGGTCCGTGATATGGTTGTATGTTCTTTCAGGGACGGCAAAACATGTCTGTCCTGCCGGGTGTTAGTCACGGGATTACGTGGAGATCCTGCTTGCCATTCAGTATGACTCTCAGCAATCCAGGGATTCCAAATTCGCATGACAGTGGTTGGATTTCAATTAGTGCAATGGGTTATATCACTGAACGATAATCCAAACTTTTGATAGGAAACGATCCTTCCTCTTTCGAATTCAAACACTTGCTAATACGCATTTTTTTTCTTATTCGAGACATAGCACGATATTCTGAGCAAACTCCGACCTTGCAAAGCGCTTTCCGAATGAGAAATCCATTGCGCAACTTTTCTTTCATGCAGTGCTTCAGATATCATTTCTCCCTCTTGTACCGTCTGAATACGCTAGACTACTAATCATTTGCATCTCCCAGCCTCTTTTTCCTTTCATGTGATTTTGACATACATTATATCATTCCTTCCAAAATATTACTAGAAAGCGTAAACGTCAGTTTTATGGGAATAGATTTTAAAAAATTTCGGGAAATAATAGAACTTCAACACCTGTTTCAGTTTTTAGTGCCAGCCCCTCAAAGTCGAGTAATGTTAGTTTATCAACACCTTAAAAAATGTCAGGTCCAGTGTTGAGAAATAGAATTTTTGACCTTGAGTTTATTTCTGATGCTTTTGCTCAACTTTACTGGCCAAAATGTTTTGTCGAGAAGGTAGAATTATTAGATGATTCAAGGTATGGATTATGCTCTCCTTTTACACTAAAATGTAGATGCTGTGACTTTATCCTTGTATTTGCTTCTTCAAAGGAAGTTGTAAATGCCCTTGTAATAAACACCAGATTAGTGTATGGTGTGCGGCAAATAGACAAAAGTTTTAGCTGGTGCTTTTATATTATGCTGAACTTTAAATTTGCCTAGACTGATTAAATCTGCAAACAAAAATCAGGAAGTAAATCTTTTGAAAGTGGTTTCAGAAGTAGTTGAGGAATCCATGAAGAGGTCTGCAATTGAAATAGTGGAGGAAAAACAAATTCTTCTATTTGACGTTATGAAATGTGGTGCTTCTGTTGATGATACATGGTAACGTAGAGGCTGTATGTTTATGAATGAGTATGTTGCTGCTATAGCAGTCGATAGCGGGAAAGTCCTAGACATAAAAGTTATGTCATCGTATTATCCAACATGTAAGAGATATCAGAAAATGCAAAGAAATATTGAATATGAGTCGTTGACAGCTGATCTCATATGTCAGTGTAACTTTACGGGATCTTCTTCAAAAATGGAAATCGTTGGAGCTTCACGAATATTTTTTCGGTTAGAAAAAAAACCCGTGAGCTTCAATGCACCAAATATTACGGAGATGGTGACTCAAAAGGTTATATGAGTGTGAAAGACACCAATGGAACAGTATTACAAAATATGAATGCATCGGCAATGTACAAAAGAGTGTGGGCTCACGTCAAAGAAAATTAAAATTAAAAACTAAAGGCCTGTCAGGTAAAGGAAAATTAACTAACAATTTTATCGATATACTTCAAAATTATTATGAAATTGCTGTACTCAGTAATGTTAGTAACTTAAATGCTACGCAGAAAAATGTAATCGCTGCTTTGCAATTACATTTTGCGTCAAATGATAAGAAATCAATGTATGGTTAAAGTCCCAAAGGAAAAGAAAACTGGTGCTATTTTCAGCGGGGGGGGGGGGCGAAAGGAAAAAAAATCTAGCACAAAATATGCTGGTTTATCAAATGAGGTTTTAAACAAAATTAAAACAGTAAATTTAGAATTATGTGCGGTAAAGAAAATTTAAGTAAATGCTCACATGGATGAACGCAAAACGCAAATTAATGCTTTAATGGAATAATTTGGCAAAGAATACCGAAAGAGGTATTCGTTTCGCTCAAAATTGTAAAATTTGGATCTTATGATACAGCTATACAATTTAATGAAGGGTTCAATGGCTGTTTGAAAGTTTTTAATAAGATAAATATTGAAATTCCTGGGGTTTTCACTTTACAGGGGTATAAACATTTAGACAAATGCAGAATTCACGAATTAGTACGCAATGCAGACCCAAAGACAAAGAAATTCAGAAACATTTTAAGGGCTCTCAAAAAAAAAAATTAGTTTTTTGGGAAGGTAAAGATATAGAGAATTATAAATCTGGGGCACTTTAATAATAAAGTAAGTGTTTTTCAGGTAAACAGATTAGTTTAATGTTATTTTTATCGTTTTCTCAAACTGAGTTTTTTTTACATTTTTTTATTACTGCAAAACCAATATCTCAAAATGTCAAACATCAATGACCCTGAAATCTTATACGTATATTTTTCAAATACTTATACATAAAATAGACTAATATTGAGATTTTATGTTGAGTAGAAATTTTTTAAGAGTGCAATAAAGTGAAAATTGAAATGACTTTTAAAGAAAATTTAGTGTTCAGGAATTTAAACTACCATAGCTTCCTACGTAAGGGCTATATTATCAAATAACAATCTATTCTCAAGATAATATATTCTATATTATCCAATTTACAAAATGTCACTACACTTATTTTCTTCTTTTTTTTTTTAGTTATCATGTTTGGCGGAAAACTTTAATTTTTGCTTATATTTGTATAAAATGTACTTTTGACAGTAAAAAAAATGACAAAACATTTTCTTGTTTTTTTCCTGATTTTTAAGCCTCATTAGATCCTAAAATATGAATTTGTAGACCAAATTCTGGTTAGTTCAAAAAATTGTGTTCAAAGGTGTACTGTTACTTAAGATATTGGTTCTGTACTTTCCTCATCGTTCTGTTGCCATTACACAAGTTGGAAGCAAATCAACTAAATATTACCTTTCATACGGTAATTTTTTAAAAAAATATTTCCATGTCTTATTGTATGATTTATAAATCGAATGAACATTTAATTTTATATTTATCCTATTTTTTGAAATCATTTATAATGAAGAACCGAAAATAATTGAATGAATATTTTTTATTACTTGCTAATTTCTTTAGTCCAGTGAGGTGTGACAATTCAACTTGGAATGTATTCTAATATTCCAATAAGATGTTCACATTCATTCTATCTCGATAGCTCCTCATAATTTCTAAGCATTTTAAGTACTGGTTCTAGCTCGTGATTAAATTTTTTAATCATATCCCAAATGTGTATCATGGGGCTTCACTGGTGATACCGAAGGCTTATTCAATCGCAAGCAATTGAGCTGAATAGATACGTTTCATTGACTTATTGAATTATCTTGTCATTATTATGTACATGGAACTTGTGAAGTGCTACAAATGATATTCAAGCAGCTAATAATAGCGATTATCACTCAATTACATGAACAATTTGACTAGAGAACTAAATCATGACACCACTATGAAACTACCACTAGCTTATGCAATGTCTTGTCGATACTTTAGGTTCTTTAGTTCATAAAATCTCTCTGTCACACATTTGAAATTCCATCATCAGCTTACATTTTTTTAAATTGGGGCTCATTGGATCAAACTGCTTTTTTCAAACATGAAAGGTACAATCAATGCTATCGAGTACATCTTCGGTAGATTTTTGTTGCTGCGTAATTCACTAAGAGGGGCAACACAACCAGTGACGCCTGTGGTTTGATGTTAAATTCACACAACTAATAAAAATGGATGACTCTTGAATTAAGTTTTTAAAAACATATTGAGATATATAAGATTAATTTACAAAATTAAAATTTTTACATGATTGGTTTTAAATTCTTATGTCGTTTTTGCGACATGCTCGAATACGTCTGTATTCCCCGAGTACTTTTTCTAGAGCCCTAGCTTTACATTACACACAAATATATAATAGATACAAAACATTATTATCATTAAGACTCACTTTGGAGTGATTATTACTCAGTTGGCGTGCTGATAGTTCTCTTGTGGGCGTTGAAAGTGACAGATGCATTAAATAGCCCAAGAAAATTGCTACCTCTGATTGTGAGTTGTTAATAAGGTAACCTTTGTTAGTTTTATGTGTTTAATCTCTTCAACCTCAAAGTTTTTCACTGTGAATTCATAAAATATCTCTAGTGTGTCTTATATTAAATTATTGTAATATTATCGTCCGTTTATTATCATGATCAATTCTGCTCAGACGTCAGAATTTACGGTCAATAAAAAGACGAGGCTGGCTTGTGCGTATCTGTGGAAGGACTTAATGACTACATTAAAATACTTTCGATACGTATTTGACTCTTTGAATTAAGGATTGATGAATTTTCAAACAACTTCAAAAATAAAAGGTTCTTTGAATCTAGCTACAACACTACCATGTACTGCTTTCAAATGTTAACAATCCTTGTCAAGCAACAATACTCCAGTTTAAACGTGTTTCTCACGAATCACACTACTAAAACATACTAATCATATTCTAGCAATTAATACACCTTTTATGTGATATTTGCGCCATTTGATAATTTACTTAATGATATTCCATTATTTTTGGTACTTTAGTGTTAGTTTATATTATCTTATGCTGACAGAATTCCAAATCAACTTATTTTTGATTACGTTATAATATTTTACTCTTATGTATAATTTTTTACTCTATTTATGATTGTGTTCTTATTTATCATAAAAACACACCCAAAAATGGCTTAGAAATAAAAAATTTTAAAATGATGCTATTTCAAAGAACAGCAATGTAAATTTTTACGACAGTTTCAATTACATGAATATCAGTTTTAAGTAAAAAGTATAAAATTTTATAATTCCTTATTATTTAACTAACACTGTAAGTGTTATCAAATAAATAGTACTATTTTATAAGAATAATAACTCATGGGTTATGCACTGTATTTATGTCTCTATGGCTCGAAAAGAGTACATGATATTCTTTTAAGTGCAATAAATACCTCTACCGATTTTTTACATAAAATAGCTTATAAATTATTAACGCTTAATATTGTTTAAGTAGACAATATATGTGATAAGTTGCTTAATATAGCTTAAAAAATTTTAGTTAATTACATAATTACTATAATATGTAGTTATATTTGTTATGAAACACGAAAAAAAATGTGTAAAAAATATTACTATAGAAAATTATTAAATACTAATGATATTTCATACTTTATACAATAAGAGATGATTACACAAGTATATTATTATATTATTTGCAGTTACAGATCATTATATTATCATTTCATTAATCATGATATAATTTTCTGTTACGCACCTCTGGTTACTTTTTAAATAAAATTTTTGAGCTATACTTTATATATATATATATATATATATATATATATATATATATATATATATATATATAAAGAGAGAAAGAGAGAGAAAACAAGCAATAGTAAAAATTACCTTAAAGAATAATTTTTTTAAAGATTTAATGTTGTGGATAGTTTTCCAGAGTGATTGGGAAATGGATCTGAAAATAAAAAAAGAAGACTTTATAATGCTCTTCTGAAATGTAATAAGATAAAAATGAATTTAGTAAATGTTGTATACTTTTCACTTACAGGAAAAGGAAAGGACCCCAAAACAAGGAAATAATAAGCATAGATCAGAGGTATATTGTGTGAAAAGACTCGTGTTGAATAGATTCTTGTTCATAATGAACAACAAAGTAGTGTAAGAGCAAATGTGTTGCGTTGGACAGGATGAATCAATAACAGGAAAGTGGACTTTTTTAAAAAAATACCTCCAATTAATTGATAACCTTGATATTTTGTATTATCTTGCGCTAAAGTAAAATGCTTTTTTAGAACAAGGAACTAATCATACTGTGCTTCATGACCTAAAAATACAAACGTGTTCCAAAACAGTGATTTCAAAAAACGTTCCATCTTCATCTAGCTCTAAAATATTGTTCCTATAAATCAAAAATGCTATACATTGACAACTTTTTAGACTTCCAAGAAATTTATGAATGGCTTAGAATTGCAAACATATTTTAAATTGTAAAAATCAAGACGATATTGGCGAATGAAAACGACATCTTAATAAATGGAACTTAAATTGAAAAAAAAATGTAAAGAGAATAGTATTATTGAGTTATGGTGATGGAAAATCTTTCAGAATGAAATGATAGCCTGTATGTGTGTGTGTGTGTGTGTGAAGTATTTTCGGATGAATATAAATTTAAAAATGTTTGGAATGGATCGTAATCAACTTAGATAAACTTTGAGTAGAAAATATTATTCCAAAAAACATTCTCAATGACATAGCATGAAATGTCTAGCATTTTTCAATCGAAATGTTGGGAAAGAAACAGATAGGTAACTGGTGGGTATTGGGAGCGCATCTCGTTATTCCAAAGACCTTATGTAGTAAGGGCTGGTTCACGTAAAATCTGTCAAAGCTCTTCATATTGATATGGCGTGTATGTAAAGAGTGGGGTGTCCTTTCAAGTGTCGACCTCATCTTCTGACTATGGCTCAAAAGTATGCAAGCGTATTGGATTAGATAAAAGTTCAGGACTTAATCTAAGTCAGGTAGAAATAGACGGCAGGAAAATTTCAACAAACAAACAAATCAGACGAAGCAAAGAAACCTATGATATTAGAGGGATGTCTTAACACTCAAAAATAAGTAATTATGAAATAACAAAAAATTAAAATTCGTAGCTTCCACGAACCTTTCTATTTGTAATATTAATGCCTCAGACATCTTTTAAGGTTAACTCTCAAAATCACGAAATCCTTCCCTCACACACGCACACAAACACACACATTACCTTTCACGTGCACACAATTTATAAAAAAATAATTAAAGGGAAAATAAACCCAAAGTATCTTAAATATTGATATTTAATTTTATTTTATTGGATATTTAATTTAGGATGATAGCTCCAGTACAACTGATTGATGTAGACAAAAACGTAACATGACATCTATCAAAATCCGGCATCAACGCACTTCATGAAATGTAATTTATATGTTATCCCTTATACACACACACACACACACACACACACAGAGAGAGAGAGAGAGAGAGAGAGAGAGAGAGAGAGAGAGAGAAAGTGTGTGTGTGTGAGAGAGAGAGAATTATAAAAATGCTATTCAGAGAATGTATATATTAAAATATCTTTTGTTTGATGTATTTTTAATGTAAAATTAATTAATTAGGGCTGTTAATTCATGTATATTAATGCATATCAAATAATTCATTGTAGATCAAATCTGTATTATAATATAGATTATTATAGTATTGATCGTTTATTATTCAAATCTCTTTTCTCTATCATGAGTTTATACAAAAATAAATAATTTAAACATAATTTACTGTTCAGATTTAATAAAAAATATCTCTTTTTCTCACATCAAGAGATAATCGTGATATTTTATAATCGTGAATTTTTTTCTGCGAATTCTACCTTAAAAGCTCCTTCTTGTACTTATTAAACGGATCAATATTTATTGAACCCAGTGATACAATTAATTGAATTATAGAATAACACAAAAATTCAAACACGCAAAATAAACTTTGATTTTATCACTAGAGATCCTCTACTAAAAACAGAGTTTTTTGAAGTGTAAAATAACCCAGGAATTATTGAAAAATCAACGACCTCACTTTGATCAATATTTTAATTAAAGTAGAGTTTTCTAATGTTTATTTATGTCTCCATTTTGTTTTGCAATTAATATTAAGCATTAATAATGATAGCAGTTATTTTGTCACGTTTTAAAAAGTTATTTTACAAAATAAATGCACAAATTGCTGGTATAATTATTAAAACTCAAGTGTGTTAAAAGAAGGATATCATTTTGTTTTCGGCTTACCTGATTCAAAGATCACCATATATTTTTTAAAACGCCAAATGTTTTAGTTGTGTTATTATAAATATGAAGATTAGGCACATCACCAGAAACATTTTCCAGTTACGCCCTTGCATGCAGTTTTTAAAATATTCGACGCAATATTTCTGCATCTGATGACTGAAAGTTAAGATAAAATGAGTTTCTGCGCAGGTGCATTTTTCATCTTAGGGCCAAAGCTAGCTCTACTCTCACTTATTCATCCACTGTCGTCTATAGCTTGACTTACTCTACTGATTTCGATAAAGATAACCATATTTTACATGAATGGCTCAACGGAAAAATAAAATAAAATAAAAAAAAACGCCTTTCAAGCCGTTAATTAAAAATGCTTCATAGCGAGCATGTGACTTAGCAATTCGTTATCGGAAATTCGTTCTCTGCATAAAAATATATTTAACACTCACTATTCACTAACGGTTGCACATTAGATTCTTTTTTTACTCTCTTATCGTTTGTCCCATTAATCAGCTGAACATCAGGTCATTGATCTCTCCCTCCCTGTAAGATTTTACCCTCTGGGTCAAGGTGAAGCTACTGTCAATTCTCAGAGAAATCATCATTTCCGATTTCGAGCACCATTTTCGGTACCTGTATGATGCATTTTTGTAGGAAATGGCCAAGTAAGGGGATGTCACTATGCATTACCGTGGATAGAAGAACCTACATTAGCATAGCGTCCAGATGCGTAATTTGAAAATTCCTTTTTGACAGTATCAAAAATAAGTATCCTGGGTAAGTTCAGGAAGACTGAACTTACCCAGTTAGGAATTTTTGGAACTTTGATGCCGGCACCTGGGAAGACTACCACATCAGCTCACAAGAAGAATTTCATTGATCAAAAACAAATTAAATACAAAAGAATATATATATATATATATATATATTATGTAAATCAATTTCACGCATATAAAATGGTAAGCCAACAAGAATACTTTAGACATTAAAGATTAATAAGTAATATAGTATTTACAATTTATAAAGTATAACAAATTTTTTAAATTCTGTTGGTTGGTTAGTTTATGCACAAATAGGAGAGTTATTTTTCTCACTGACCGGATGGAACTGACAGTTATTATAAGTAAATTTTAAGACACTACCAAAATATATAAAAAATAAATTTTAACAGAACCAATAACTAATACATGATTTAAATCGTATGAAAATATCAAAGAAAGGTTTTAGGTATATTTAGTATTTAGGTAAAAGTTTCAAAAGGTAAGTTATATAAGTCTATTATTTTTGGTAACAAAATTTTAGCAATAATTTTTAAAATAAATAATAATATAGGATTCTGTACAATGTAACAAAACCAATTTCTCAGTACTTAAAAAACTCTTTCCCAGTGCAGTAACTAATACAGGTATGAAAAAATGAGCAGAAGTACTGGTATGAATGATTTTAATCAAAGAAAAAAAAATCATGTCCATGTAATCATACGCATACAAGGAACATTAAAAAATATATTTACTTATAGTAAAGGGGAAATGAAACGTATCGCTAGGTCACTAGACACCACCGATGTACGTAAAATATTATAATAAAGCCAGGAAACGGATGCAAAACGTATATACGCAAAAAAAAAAAACATACATTCAAAGGGAAAAAACCCATTTATAATCCAAAGTAATTTATAGAAATAGTGTGTAGGATTTTAATAAGTAGTAAGGCAGTCTGAAATGGAAATACAGGAAAGGACAAAAGAAAGGAAGATCTCCAGAATTAAGGAATTTATTATGATTGACCAGAAATTTTTTAAGAGCTATTTTAAATGATTTAGTATAAATTATTATTAAGGTATAAATAACTCAACCATTCATGAGTCTCCTTAACCAAACCTCTTTAGCGAAATCTATGGATTTAATCGGCAATAAAAAAATGTAGTAGTCAGGAACTTTAACGGATCCTCAAGGACAATTATGATTAGTTATGAATTCGCGTATCAGTAAGTATAAGACAAAAACGGCTATAATTACTTAAAAATATTACAACAAATCTTTATTATGGATTAATATTTGAATAAAATTTGGAAAAAAAAGCTTTTAGTCCGCAAACCAGTGTTAGAGGCAACTCTTCCAAACCCAAAGCATTGTTTCCTTTACGATAAAGTTGACACAGGAGATGAGTCTGGATTAAGCATCTGTAAGAAGTTGATAATTTTTGCATAATAATCAGAGGTTCCGTAATTTAAATCATTATATTATCTGCTTTAACCTCTAATATAAATTAAAATTCGAGACATAGGGATCAATTCGCTTTAATCGAATAAATAACGAGACTTATTAGAAATACTTTAAAAGAAATGAACATAAACTATTGAAATAAATATAGATTTTTGTATTATGTACTGACCACCAGATGGATAAATCAATAGCATATATCTACGAATGAAAGATATTATTAAAAGGTTAAGTTTGAAAATAAAAGTTTTATATAGACAGAGAGATAGAAAGGAGGCTCCCCGAAAGATGCACACAACGAACAAATTCTGATTCCTTCCGTATACACATTCCTCTCGGAGAGGCTCTAGTAAAGATTGAGCTGAATAAGTATCAGTAAGATTTATTGTATGCAAGAGTATATTGTTATCTATAGGATATATATATATATATATATATATATATATATATATATATATATATAGTATTTGAATTGCGCGAAACCCCCCACATTTCCAAATCTTATATTTTAAATATATTTTTCTATTGTGAAATGTATTGGTGGAATATAATAGCTACATAACTTGTAAAGCATTTATTAGGGGATGTTCTTTTGGTATTTGTGATTTTGAGTAAATGTATTCTCTAAACGGTATTTATTCTGGTTCACACACATGTGAGCCAGCAACATTAAGAGAATTTTTAAATATAATAAAAATAGGTCGTATTTTTTTTTTAATTACAATAATTATTTAGGTTTAAAAATGATATTTGTGAATGTAATGTTTACAAAGAGTATATTAATGAGGAACATCAACACGTGATTAAAGGTAATCTGGATATTATTGAGTATGAAAAATTAAGAGGTATGAATAATGGGACTAATTTTACACTTAACATTTCGAAAAATAGCTTTTATGTTAAGAAACAAATTAGCTTAGATGTTGTTCATTTTTTTACTAAATTAGCAATAAATATGGTCTTCATCAAATCTCTTAAGCAATTAAAAGACAATATTAGTTATGATATTAAAAAAAGTGGTCTTCAGAAAAGTTGATACTCCTATTCATATTAATGAAGATAATTATTTGAGATATATTTAAAAACTGCTGTTATTAATTTCCAGAACAGATGTAATATTACTTATGTAGACAAGTTAAAGTTTGCCCGGGCCTAAGAAGTCTCATCAAATAGTGCTCATTTCCATTTCTATAGCCTTTGGGCTTGGGTGCAAATTACTAATTTATGTAGACGAAGTAACCATTAATTATGTCATTATATGCAAATAATTTTACAATAATTTAATTAATAAGAATCTTAAGAATAACTCCTTTATAGTAGAAAACAATGGCCAGAAAGAAATTTCGAATTGAATTATTGCATTTCATATGAAAATTGGTTCTAATATATGTTATATTACTTCACATTTATTTAACACCGAAATTTCAAAAAATTACTATTAAATTTAGAAAAGTAACTAATGGTTTAAATACATATATTAGTTTTTCTAATAAAATTTTTAAAATATTATGCATAAGTTAAGGGTACTACCATTATATTAAAATAGTGCTGATAAATCAAATATATAAATAATAAGCAGATTTATGCTTTTTACAACTACAATTTTACAATTTTTAAAAAATTCTCTTGACATAGATTATCTTATTAAAATGATAAAAGAGACTTATTAAAAATAGTATTAATAAGGTTTTTCCATATGAAAAATAAAGTTACTTAGTTATCTTAGTTTTAAAGGAAAATTATATATGCTTTATTAATAAGTTTTATAAACAGATTAAAGGTATATTACAAAGTGGTCTGGAAAGTAATTGCTTAGCCAATATTTTTTTACATTTTTATGATGTTAATTTTTTTTGGTTATAATAGATTTAATATCCTTAGAAATAGTGTTGAGATTATTTTCTTTCTAATTAATGTTAATAAATTTAAAACTTTCTTATATTTTTATTCAAAGTATTTAAATTTTTTAAAAATTAATGTTAATATAAATGAAGCGAAATATTTAGATATTTTTTTTAAAAATAAAAGATCATAAAATTTCGAGAAATATTTTTGTTAAAAGGAATTTTTTTTTTTTTTGGGACTCATAATGTTCCTTTATTTGGGAGTTCTTTAAGTTTCAATATTTTAGGATCGTAATTTATAGTCAAATTTTATGTAATATTACACTGATGACTAAAATATAGGATATTTTCATTAACCTATATATGTATTTAAAAGTTCATTTGCAAGCAGAATTTCCTTCGAATTTTACTAAGAGTAATTTAAAGTATTTTTCTGCAGTTTAATTTTCTTTTCTTTTCTTTTTTTAAGCTGTTTTTTAAATCTTGTTATTTAAATTTTGTTTTAAATTTGATTTTAAATTTCGATAATTTTTTTTCTGCCTATTTAAATTTAGTTTTCAATATCTTTTTCTCTTTCGTTTTCCCCTGTTCCACTTTTATTTTTTTTTTTCAAAAAAATTCTTCATAATTTTTCTGCATTAGTAAGTACTCTTTCACTCTGATAGAGGTTATTTCCGGTAGTAAATTGAGCAGAAAATCTTGCTTTCCGAGCATTAAATTTGTGCGTTGCTGTTACTATGTATAAAGTCTCATGTAAGTTTTTAATCTTTTTAATGAGGTTGATTAATTTTTGGATTGTTCTTTTTATGATTTCATTTGTTACAGATATTGTTTATCTCTTTGTCAGTATGTAATTTTATTTTTTACTTGATTTCTTCTATTATAATGTGGGTTTCTGCGTCTCGTTTTTTTTTTTTTTGAATTTAGAGAATTTCCATATTGTCATGTAACATTTATCTGATGGTATTGGTGAGTCTGTAAAACATGTTTAATCAGCTAATCTGTCGAAACCCAGATTCAAAATTCATAAACGTTAGAATTTTGTTTTCATTTGTTTTCACTGTTTTTTCACTTTTTCTATAGCACTTTTTCGTAATTTGATTTTTTTTTTATCTTTTTGCTATTTGCATTTGTTTAGCAAACTTTCAGATACTTGACCTCTTACTTAATTGCTTTGTTTTGTAAATTTTTTTGTTCTAGGTTTTCGCTTTTTAAAAAAGTTCATTTTTCTTATACTTTTTCTTTAACTTAAGAACTTGCTTCTAAGTTTTCTTCGTAATTAAAAAAAAAATTGTTGTTATGTGTTAGTTTTTATTGCTATAATAATAATAATAATTTATATATATATATATATATATATATATATATATATATATATATAAATGTGTGTGTGTGTGTGTGTGTGAGTGTGTGTGTATATATAAAAACTAAGATTCAAAACTTTTATGTAATATTTTTCATATTTTTACTGATAATTATTTTTTCTTGGTTTCCTTTGCTTTTCTTACGTTGATTCGTGCTTATTCATTGTTTGAACTTTATCTTCATCCCATTTTTAAGTTTAGTATTATTTCATGAATATTATTCTTAATTTTCTTGTCCTGTAATTTTTTTCTTTTTATTTTGCTCCAGGTTTCATGTGATTAAAAAACTTATTTTCTTATGCTTTTTCAGTTTTTTAACAAATTATTTGTAAGCTTTCATTGTAAATTTTTTAAAAAAGTTTCTTATGTGTTAATTCTATGTTTTGTTAATTATTTCAATTATTTCTTTATAATACTGAATTACTATTTTCATTTATAAGTGATTCTCTCGTTTATATGTATATAATCTATATCATTTATATGTATATAATCTATATCATTTATATGTATAT
>BMAW01051946.1:87349-121764 GCA_019974015.1 Nephila pilipes
AAAAAAAAAAAAAAAAAAAAAAAAAAAACTGAAAAACAGAACTGTCAATACTCATATTAATTACACAATGTTGAAAATGTTATTTTGTTTGAAAAATAATAAAAAAAAAATTATAATTTTTCCATAAAAAGGTACTTCCTTAACACGGAAGATGAAATCAGTTGTTTTCTTGTTTTTCGAATTTCATTTGAAGTAATACTAATGTCCCCCAACAGAAATGCTAATACTGAGAGTTGCTTACTTTTTGTTGCTTTGTGTAGATAAACCTGTTAAAAAAATTCCAGAATTTTATTTCATGCTTCATTTTTTATTGAAACATTATTAAATTAAGATATTGTTGAATTTATGTACCATATTTTCTCTAGAATATTTTGTCTTTTTAGCAGACAGGGTCTTGAAAGTGTCCCCGTGAGTAGATTTATCTTTTTTAATCATTTGAAACAATATCGTAATTTTATTACTCAAGGAAAACTTTTTTCAGTCATCATTATTATAAGTGAGATGAAAAAGAGCATTTGATCTCTACATAAAATTCTCCAACAGCTATTTATAGATCATCCATAATATATTTTTTTCTACTAGGAACAAATTTTTCATTCATTTGACTTCAAAACATGCTACATTTTTAAAAATAAATTCTTATCTTATTGCTTTAAGTCAAAATAAAAGTTTCATTGTATTCCTTTCTTTGCATCAGTAATACGGAAGTTTTTCGATTTGAACCTTTTATTACAGTCAGACATGTTTTTATGTAGTCTAATTCACTTACAATTTGTTTAGTATATACTTGTACCTGAAAGGTAAATAACTATGTCTGGATTTTTTCCTTTCTATTTTATGATTATGATACTAGTAGTATATGTTTATCATACCTTTTCTAAGAATGTATAACACTGTCTTTTAAGTGACATCTTGTGAAGTATGTATTCATTTTCAAAAGAATTCTATGTTCTGATATTCTAGAGGAAATCATATTTAAATGTTTTTAATTAGATGAAAAAACAACAACACACCCATTAATTTAGACAATATGGTGATGAAAATAAAAATTATATAGGCTTTAAGAATTGGTTAAAATAACCTAATAAATTTCAAAAAAAGGAAAAAAAGAAAGAAAAAAAAGAGAATATTAAAAGAGAATATTTTTTTTTTTTTCAAAACTGTTGATGGCTCCTCTGAACAAGGAAAAATTTACAAACAGTTAACAATGGAGATAGAGTGTTTTTATTCTTAGTACAGACATAAACATTCACAAAAAGCAAAAATAAAACAGTTGTTATCGACTAAAAGAAATATTTAGAATAATCAGAACATAGCCTTTTTTTGCTACACTTCGTTCTTATCAAAATGTTATAGATAATCCTAAGGCGAATGTCCAAACAATCTGTCCTTCATTTTCGATTTTCTTTCGGCCGTAAAATTAAAAAATAAGTGCCGTGATTCTTCTTTTGTGAATATAGGTTGTTTATCCCATTTTGGAATTTTAAGTAATGTTCTTTTTTTTGAGACTGTTAAGCAAACACCACAGTTCATTAGAAACAAGATTATATATATTAAAATTAAAAGTAGTTCGGAGTTCGGAATGAATAAATTTGTGTAATGAAGGTTTCTCCAAATAGAAAAAAAAATGATTGATTTAAAAAATATGCTTTAATATTTATTGGAAGTGGAAGTAACATAATTATTTAAAAAATTACAAGAGCATGACAACCTTATCACATTTTCTTTTAATTATAATACTGTGCGGTAAAAAACATGTTTTTAAGAGTCTTCATCGGATATTAAGTGTAGAAAATATAAGTTTTAGTGACATTCAATATTTTTTTGAAAAATTTAATTTACGAATTACAAATGTGAAACATAAAATATTTGATTCTAATTTATCAATATTTTGATGGTTAAAGTAGGTTTTTTGTACTAAAAAACCTTACTTTACTTTTCTATTCATAGTCAAAATGAATTAAGAATTCAGAGTAAGCAGATAAAATAAGTTCTTGTAAGCTAATAGAGATGAGAATTTAAATAATCACTTTATATTTGAAAATGTAAAATGTTTAATCAATGGCGCATTACGTAAATTTATAAACTTTCACAAATGAACATTGTTTATATTTAAAATGAAAGATTTTTTGTAAAGCGCAAAATTCTAATACGGCAAAAAATTATTTTGAATTTTAAAATTTAACCATACGTTACAGATTTAATGTCTATAATAGCTAAGCAAAAATTATAACTAGCTGAAACAGCTTTTTGGATATAATGCCAGTTGCTAATGCCATTGAAATTTATACTATATGTAATGTAGTTGAAAACATCTAATAATAAGGACAAAGAAACCATTTACATTAAAACATCTATCTGATCAAAATGATGTTAAAATTCACGCTCTCTCTCTCTCTCTTATATATATATATATAAACCTATGCATCAAGAAGGAATTGTCCGATGGATACAAAAATTGGCTGATAGGAAAATTATGTACAGAAAAGAAAATGATTACAACTTCAGAAAAATTAAATAATTTATTTCAGAGTTACATAGTTACAAAATAACAAGCTCAATAAGGTGTTGACCCATCTCTAGCCTGGATGCAAGCTACCAGACGATATGGATTAGGGTGATAAAGCTCCCTGATGGTCTCCTGCAGTATTTCTTGCCAAATTTGCTCCAATTGTCGGGGTAGTTCATCAACATTCCCTGGTAGATGCAGTCGCCTTCCCATCATATCCCAGACATGCTTGATTGGAGAGAGATTTCGCTGGCCAAGGAAGTATTTGACAAGCTGTAAGATAGTTCATAGCAACACGGGCCGTATGTGGTATGGCATTATCTTGCTGAAAAATAAGGCCAAGGTACCACTATGCATTAAGTGTGCCTCTAATGACGACCAAAGGGGTCCGGCTATGAAGGAAAATTTCACCCCAGACCATAACTCCTGGTTGAGGGCCTGTGTAGCATGCAGTAGAGATAGCAGGATCGGCACGCTGCCCTAGGCGTCTCTAGACACGTCTTCGATGATCGTCAAGATACAGTTGGAAGCGGGATATGTTGCTAAACACTATGCATCCCCAGTCAGCCTCATTCCAACCTGATCGAGCCAAGCACCACTATAATCTGGCTCGACAGAGTGCAGGCGTGAGTGGCAGGTGACGTAGCGGTTGGTACGAGCGTAGGTTTTGCTCTATCAGCCGTCTGTGAATGGTCGTGATGGACACTTGTGTGCTCGTCGCACTTCTGATGGTTTATAAGGATGAATCAGGAGCTGTGACAGCTGATCTGACAATCCCTCTGTTCTCCCTATCTGCTATGGCCCTAGGTCGACCGCTACCTTAATGACGCTGAAATCTGCCATTGTCCATCCATTCTGTCCAGCATCTTCTAATAGCCGCATCGCTTCGGCCCATATGACGAGCGATTCTCCGATTTGCCCAACCTGCCTCTTTCATTTCTAATGATACGAGCTCTTTCAAACTCTGACAGTTGCTCGTAATGAGCTCGAATCTTGCGTCGAGGCATTTTTTTCAGTTGTTGAAAGTTGTCCTAAATCGCAATGCAACAGAAAATTTTACCATTAGATTGAGAATAGCTTCTTATATACAGTTGCTGAGTGCGCAGTTCCGATAGTAATTGTACCTTCTGTTATTCATTCATTGGACACCAAATTTTAATCATAGGCATGTTCGGTTGAAATGTCTTTGCATACGAAATTTTATTACAATCGGGCAACTCTTTCTTCTTGTCCTTTTTTTGTTATAGAATATATATATTCAAACTCATGTTCAAAATTAGATCTACTTTATTTTCCTGCCAAAATAAGTTTAATTGCTGCAGTTTGTTTACTTATGACCAAAATCTAATATTTAACAGTTATATAACTGCTGATCCATTAACTACATACGAAAAATTTAGAAAATGCCAGTAAAACAATTGGATAATACGGAATGCTCTTCTATGGGTAAATATTCAAACTCTGATTCGATGGCACGTCGCATAGAAGTACTTACTGGAGCACGTAATGGCTTCTTCAAATACTTTTTTTTGCTTTGTAAATTAAATTATTTATTTGTATCTTTAAAAATTGTTTGTTGAATAAAATTTATTGAATTCTATCGAGTTTTTCATAATCCTACAATTTCTTACAAAAACGAGTATACATATTCGTCATTAACACTTATAACAGTTTCTCATTTGAGGATTTTCTAAGCTGTGTGATTTCCAAATTATGTAAAATAATCCATATAAAAGCAGGTCTAAGAGCACTTACATGGCTTCTAAATCAGGGCTTTACTTGGAGTGGTTTGCGATCGTACTTGGCATTCAGTAACAAAATTCGGGGTCACAAATATTTAAGTATAGTTAAAAAAAATCTTTACGGGAGGCTAAGACCTTTCGAACATTTGAATTAATAGGAATTTCATTAATAAAACCTTGTTATTATATACAAAATTGCGGCGATTCTTTAGAGGAA
Organism: Nephila pilipes; assembly: GCA_019974015.1. Taxonomy (NCBI): domain Eukaryota; kingdom Metazoa; phylum Arthropoda; class Arachnida; order Araneae; family Nephilidae; genus Nephila; species Nephila pilipes. Next base: position 91,818 of record BMAW01051946.1, read on the forward strand.
GAATATTTTACAAATTATTGAAGTCGAAAGATTAAGTGGCTGTATTTTTGACACAATAAAAATCCGATTTTGTTGGCATTTTGCATAAATTATGGCTGTCAAAACTATATTATTTGACAGTTATTTTTAACAAATGGATGTATTTAAACATATCATTTCCGGGGAATAATTATAGCACATTTATGTTAAGAAATGAAATTGAAAGTTTTGTTTAAAAAGTATGCAGATTTAAAAGTAGAATGAAAGTTGTATTTTAGGAAGTTTACAGTAAAATAATTGCTTCTATAAACGAAAATAACCTTTCAAAATATTTCATTATTGAGCTTATAATTAATCATGTGAAATGTCTACAGAGATGCTTTGCAAAATACTTCAATTCAAATTTTAATTGGGAAAAGCATTGATTTATAAGTCTCCTTCAACTGATATGATTAATTATGTCATTGACCATTAAACGTTCAAGAAAGATTAGCAGATATATCAAACGATAAAGGTTTCAATACTGAGTTTTCCATCAAATAGCTAAAGTAATTTTACCTGGTTTCAAAAACTGATTGAAAAAGACATGATTTCGAAAACTTTCTCAAATGGTCTTAAATATGCTTTTACCATTTTGTACTACACGGTTATGTAAAGTCGCATATTCGGAATTCATTAAAAGAAAACGTGTATATGTAGCTACTCAGAAGAAGCAGAATCAAATATTTATCCAATACTTACTTCTTTTTATAATATATGTACATCCAACTAATCAATATTGATATTTGGTTTTGTCATTAATCACAAATAAAATTATAGTCATTGAGTAAAAAGGACTCTCTTACTTATGCAACTCTCATCGCAGCTGAACAAATTTGGATTCAGAGTTAATGGGGCAAAGGGAACTAAATTAGGATGCTAATGGATAAATTAGTTAGCAAAATTAATAAACATTTGACGTTTAAAAATAATTTTTCATTACAGAACCTTTTATCTTTTCAGAATTTGATACAGAATGGTCCTAAAAATTTATGTTCTAAATTTCATTCGACTCTGGTAAATGATTTCAGAGATATTCGGGGAAAACTGTTAGAAGACTATATACTGAAATTATTTAAGAGCCTTGTAACTCGAATACTTTCAAGCGGAATTTGACAAAATTCGAAATTAAGTTTTTTTTTCATGAGGAAAAAGCATATACGTGGAAAAAAGTGACATGTACGAGAAAATTCTTTTTTAAAAACTAACTAAATGCGTTAATTAGGTTAAATAATTAATCCGATTACGTCATAACTTAGTTCTGTTCAAGGAGAAGTTGTAATTATTTATCTCGAATATAGTTTTTGTCATCTCACAAATTCTACATAATAAACCGCTCGTAATGTAAACAGATCGCGAGTATTATTTCATTTCATTTCAAATAAATGTAATGACATGGTATATCATTTTTGTTAGAAGTATAAGAATTTATTTTTTGCAATGTATTTAAGATATTTAAGATAATGTACGTAAATGACATGTTAACAGTACTATTAACTGACACGACAGTAGTACGTGAATCATTACAGGTTGAGTACATACGCTGCGAGATGGAAGCAATTATTATGATTGAGAGATTGAATTCGGATTTCGGTGCTTTCAGATTGACATTATCAACCCATCGTTCATGATTCTTTTAATAACCACAAACTTTACTGATGCATAATAGGATTTTGCATTAAATATTTCAGCTTCTAAAATTTTATAATAAGAGAGATAGGCCATAATAAGGTTATGGGAATAGATATATTCTAGCCATAATAGACACCAATTTAATCTAACTACGAGGAAAGTTGTGGAAGTTGTAAAGGGTTACCCATTTTTTAAATAACCGTACATTCGTATGTGCAACCCACCCTAAGATTTAAAAAAATTTCCATGATTAATTGTTAGTAAATATTTTGATACGTGTATTCAAGATTTATTTAACTTCATACTTATGTTCGTGAAAATATTTGCTCAGGAAAAAGAGGTCGCAAAAAAATCGAGTTTCATAAGCCCTACTCTAAACAATCAAAAAGGTTTGCCGTTTACAAAAGTAGGCAGGAAGAAATGTGCTATTAATAATTACAACGTTATACTCACTGCGTTTTTAATAGCAAAATACATTTATTGTTTCAATATTAAGGGAAATAGGGGATGAGAAAAAAAACATAAAAAAAGAAGAAGGATAAGGTATTGAAATATAGGAACAAAAGTATTGTATTTAGCACTAAAATGTTTTAACCGGTGAATGACTCTTGAGAACTTAATATTGTAATTTTTTAATGTAGAAAGCACATAATAGCCATTGGAGAGAATTAACAGATTTTTGTTTAGTTCACTTTAGTCATCTGGAGCTTGGCATATGGCAAGTGCTTCTGCTGTAAATATAGAATTGATATGATTTACTCAATAGGCAAAAGATACATTTTTTTGTGATACTTGCTATTTATGTCATACTTTGATTTTTTGACGCATCCGTAGTTATTATGAAATAATCTATGAATCTGTGATTCACTATTTTTATCAAACTGTCCTTTTATTACATGAGTTGGTAAATTTTTATTTTGAAACCCAAATTCCTCTGTATGAATCTCCCAAGGATGATCCGTGAAATACATCAATCTGGGGATTGATATAATTTGTTTTTCGTTAATGCCCAAAACATGAAAAAATATTCATGATGTTGTATCAGTCCCCTTTTGGGATGTTCATATTTATTGTTTTGAAGCTATTGCGGTGCATTGGAGAAAAGTTAGTATTTGAGCTCAGTTTCTGGTGTATAATGATGAATTCAGGTTTCAACGACGGTGGTAACTCAACCAAAATGATGATGCCAACTCGTCACTGCTGCAATCAAATTTTGGTTTCGAATGAATGCTATCAAAACTAACCAATGAATCAGAATCAACTTTATTTCGGCAACTAGCAATTGTAACACCAACTTGTCTTAGTAACACTATCGATCTTCAAAAACAGATACTTTTCGAGTCCCTATCGCATATATTTCATTCATTAAAATATTTCAGGACTTTAATAACATTGTTTCTTGAGATAAAGTGAAAAACACATTTTAAAGTTGTAGAAACATATTGTCCCGAATCTTTTCCGTAACTGTCCTGGGTCGCTAGTAGGACCAAATCAAAGACTTCGATTTGGTAATCATTCTTAGTAACTGAATATAACCAGAAGGAATACAGAGTCAAATAAATTTAATAATGAAAAACCATTTTCAAATTGAAAAATTCATTTTCAGTCCCAAGCTGTGTAAGAACAGGAGAAACGCAGCAATATGCGCTAATCTCACTATTTTTGCGTCTTTTAGCATTAAGTGCGTCTTTTTAGAGGTGCTATGGGGTCAGCAGTTCCTTTTCATGGACGACAATGCGCAAGCTTATAGTAGCTGTCGAAGAGCTGTTGGGTAATGAGGATATTGAACGCATAGATTAGCTGGCAAGATCTCATAAACTAAATCCTATCGAGCATGCATTTGACTTCACAGCACGTAGCTTACCGCCAGTAACGATTCCGAAGCTCCGATTGCCGATGCAAGACAAATGGGCTGCAATTTCTCAACAATTCATTGACAACCTCATATTCAGACTGACCAGACGATGTGAAACCTGCTTAGTAGTCAGGGGAGATCGTATCCTCTAATAAATGCTGGATGTTTCTGGTTGGACACCTGTAACATGGATGTTTTCACCTGCAGTCGCATTGTGCTCCATGCTACTTTTTCAATAAAGTTCCTTTTTATCCTATTTGATTTCTTTTTTGGTTTTTATCTTATGGGATCTTATGATATTATTTGTGTTGATTTGGAAAGACTTTTCTAAAAAAGTCCACTTCGTCCTTAATTTATCTTTGAGCAGTATATTTTATTTTCTTCCATTAAATATTTTGTAAGTTCTGTATTTCAAATTTTAAAGCTTTTTATTCACTTTACAACTTTAAACATTGAAATTTTCAGTTGTATTTAAAGAATTGTATGAAAAATTGCTTTCGAAAATGAGCAAGAATCTTATTGATTTATTATTACGTGCACGACAACGCTTTGGTGACTAAAATAAATGTTTAAATTTCAAAAAAAAGGAGAGCCGAAATATATAAAAACTGTTGTTTATGACTTTACAAAACAAATAGAATAATTTCAAAAAGTTAGATTTTGGTGAATATTATTTAAAATTAGGAAAACGCAATTATATTTTCTTTAGAGCCTTCTGGGATATTTAGTAAATACTCGTAAAGACGCATTTTTTTTAACTACGAGTTCATATTATTAATTGATACTTAACAATTTTTGAAACTTTTGAAAATTCCTTCCTTGAAATTAAAAATGAGAAATTAAATAGCTTTAAATAAATGACTGTAAACATGTTATTCCTTTTCCATTAATAAAATATGAAACATTTACATTCCCCCCTTTTTTTATTGAAACAAATGATTTCAAGGATTTTGAGATATTAGAGAGATATGAAGACAATTTTATTAGATCCATCATAAATAATAAGTAAGGAACGGTATATTTAATTTAAACATTGGAGGGATTAATAAGTAGTTGATGTAAATGTAGCCAAAAGTTGAACCGATAGAGGTTGACAATGCAGACTGCATAATTAATAAGGAAACATAAGAGGCATATAATAATGAAATGAAAACTAAGATATATTTATAAAAAGAGTTGAGAATTCATATAAAAGGCAGCACACTTAACAAACATTTCAAAACGTACTCTAAAAACTTCCCATTTCATCCTCAGTAAAAGTTATGGAAAAATCCAGTTTATCTGATATGTCTTCTTTGGGTCTATAGCACAAATTTGATGTTTGAAGCTAACAGGAATTTAATTTTAATAAAATTATGCTTAAATCATCGCATTTTACTATGTTAGATAAATTAAAAATTAGGATGAAAACGTGTGGTAACGTTTATTGTTCCAGAATTTTAAATCACTGTGAATTTATATGAATCAGTAAATCTGAGGTTTCTTAGCTAATTAATCAGTTCAACAAACGATAATTCATTAAGTTAATAAACCCACAAAATATCTAAACATATATTTTTCTAAAATGAACAATAATAGAGAAAAATATTTTTGTTTTATCTTGTAGGCTAAAGAGGGGGGAATCTTATCCCTGGATATCAAATTTTTTTTTTCGTATGATAATCGCTAACTATTATCACATAACCATTTATTTAAATTATAAAAGTGGAGGCATTGAAATAGGAACTATTTGTCATTTTGTATTTTCTCTCTCCAAATCAAGTAATTAACTTGCATCTTAAGTATTGTAAAATCGACTTTAAATGGAGATTTTAAACACACTTATGTTAGATTCTTCATGTATAAAGATTAAGTTGAGATTTCAAAGAAAGTGTCTTATTTTATTTCCTTAAAATTTTATTTGAAGTTTTGTCTTACTCATTTGCTTTATTTGTTTCTATAAATTTTCGAGTAAAATGTTTTCGTCTTTGAACCATTTTCAACAAAATTGAATAACTCATTTGTTTTGATCATTAAATTTGTCTGTATTCGAAGATGATGTTGCAGATGCAAACGAGTGATAAAGTTTCCTTTTCATTTATGTTTGCCTCTTCCATTTTTGAGCTTTCTCTAAGGGAAAACTGAAAAGACATCTTACCGCTATTTCCTTCTTAAGGAAGGATTTATTTGTTTCAGTCGGAAGAATGCATTTTCAACAACATCCCAAGGGATCTTACTATTTCTTACTTGAAAGCCGATTTTTACATAATACATTTCCAACTAAGAATCGACTGCAGCAGTTTCAGTATATCTACTTTTACACTTAAAGTTTTTTTTTCCTGCTACTCTTTGTTTGTTTTCATGTCTTAAATTGTGTTATAAATATTTTACTTAAAAATAAAATGAGCCTTATAATCCCGTATCGATAATGTTCTGCAATACATTATTACAAGATTTTGTAAATGAAAAAGATTATGTTTGCATATTAGTGTGAAATTCCAATTTCATTGCCCTTTTACCTCGTTGTTGATATTTCTTTGATTAGTAACTTTGTATTAGATATCTAAAGCTGTTTTAAATATGAATGTAACATTAAATATATTATGTGATAATTCACATTTGGAAAATATTTGACTTGTGTTCGTACAATTGAATAATTGAAGCAGGATTAAATTCTATAATTCTTAGGCAATTAACTCTGTTTTGAATGGATTATCATTTTTATTGAGACAGGACGTTAAATGTAAATATGAAAATTCAGCAATTATTGTCATTGATGACTTTTATGTTATTTTAAGGTAAACATTTTATGGTTTTCAAACATTGTGTAGTGCATTTCCATGATAGTGCTTGAGAAATAATGAGAATAATTACAAAAATTTATTGTTTTCTTTTTTCATAAATAAACTGATTTTTTTTGTAAGGAAATCAGTTTGTTCAGTTTTTCATACTTTTTCTAAATTATTTCAATCGTTACTGTAAAATGAATCAAAGTATCAATTCATTAGGGATCTTTCCTAAATTTATCTTCAGTGAAATCATTCGTTTCTACAAGAGTGAGATTTAGAGTGTTCATCTGTACTTATCTAGAATAGCTATTAATGGTTTAGATGGATCTTTTATATATGTGTGTTGACTTTATTCACTTTCATTTATATTAATATTTGTACGGATTTTTCATATTTTTAATTGCTTATTTAAAATGTTCTTACACACACATGATAAATAACTTCATATTGCTTATAAGTATTTTAAATTTATTCCTATTCATAAAAATGGTGCTCGGAATATGATTGAGAAATATAAGTCCTTTATTTTCTTCCACCTTCCCCAGTTTCAATCCCTTCTAAACATTAAAAAGAGAAATTTAAGTTTATATTTTCTAATTACCAACACACATTTTTACACGACACTACGCAGCATGTCTTTAGAGGCATTAGGACTCGAACTCTAGACTCACTGGAAAGTGAGCTGACCGTGAGTTCTCGACTATGGTCCCAAATTAGGATAAGGAGGTATCAACTCCGTGATTGTGTTGATCACATAATTGAACATAATTGAATATAGCTGGATCCTTTGTCAATAGTCTTTGTGTAGATTCAAGGAGGCGTAAATTAAAATTAGTGGGAAGTGTATAAAGATCAATGCGATAAATCAAGCAGGATTCGTTAGCTCATAACCAGACACATTTCTTATGAATTACTTGCATCGGAGCTTAAAGGGGAAAAACGTATTATCAAACATGCAAGGTAAAAACACTCATACTCAAAAATGTAACAGTTTCTCGATACGCAATACATTTCAATTTGCGTTACTTTTCAAACAAAGCTTTTCTGATAATTTCTAACTACATAAAATGATTCCTAACTACATAAAATGATTCCTAACTACTTAAAATGATTCCTAACTACTTAAAATGATTCCTAATTACTTAAAATGATTCCTTTTAAATAACACTATCTGAATAATAAATTTAAATGATTTTGCCAGGATTTTTTTAGAAAGGGAACTGTATTCTGTAAGAGGGAATAAATTTTATTTAAAACTTGCAGCAAATAAGAAAAAAAAAAATCTAATACTTTTTTTTATTGGATAAAATATAAGCCAACTTTAGCGATTATTTAGTTATACATTTGATTCTATTTTGTAAAGAAGCAAAATTTATTTGTTAGAAAAGAAGAATTTATTGCTAAGAAATTTGTCACATATTTCTTGTATACATTAAAACGAAGATACTTACATTTTAATGTCTCATTTATTGCTTATTTTTTTGCAATAATATTTTAAAAATTTAGGTCATTTCCTTGAGAGGACTAAATGCAGATTGTAACTTGTAATCAAGCAATTTTCCACAGCCCAATTTCTTACAAATAAGACACAGGGAGTATTAAAATCTAAAATTCTACTTTCACCTCTTTTCTGAAAAGTCTTTTACTTTATGTACACTAAAATTATTTAAAACTATATTTGAATCCAGTCTTGAATTGCATTTCAGTAACATTTTAATTCATTAAATTATCATTGCTTAGAGAACTAGAATAAAAGAATAGAAACATATGCAATGTTTACATTCTGTTGAGAGTTGCATTGATTTTGTATTTTGACTAATAAATCTTTTACAATCAAGCTCGTTTTTTTTTTTTTTAAATTTTTTAATCATTTCTCGTTGATGAGTACTTAATTACATTCTAATATCATTTCAATCTTATTGTTCCTTCTAGGTGCAACGTTTTATTGACGTGAATGTTTTTGATTTCTCTCGAGGAAAATGATTAAATATTTTGTTTTTCAAATAGTCCAAAAAATGCCAAATTTTAACCACGCTAGTTTAACCTTCATTCACAGGCAGAATATAATAATTAGGCAGCATTTAGTCAAATAAAAGGAAAATAGATTCAAGAGAAAATTTTACATAATTTATTGTTTAAAAGAAAGAAAAAAAATGTATTTAAATATTTTGAAATTTTAAGCGGTTTACTCTGAATATTTTATTAAATATTTAAAAACGATTCATTTCTTAATTCCCTTAAAACATTATTTTAGGATCTTTTTGTAAATATTCAACATATAATTAGCAAAAAAAAAAAAAAAAAAAAAAAAAAGAAAGAGCTGAGTAATATTTATTTCTAAGCTGGTGAAATATTTTTTTTTTTATAAAAAAATAATATTTCACTCCTAATTCATCTTAAAGTTACTACATTTTTCGTAGCTTTAAGAAATTTATGATAATGATATTTTTGAACAGAACATGTTAATACCATGCTCAATGCTTATACAAGTATATTTTATGATTTTTTTTCCATAAAAGTTTTTGAGTGAATTAGCCATCTAATATTTCTTAGAAAAGTAGTAAGTCTGTAAAAGAGTTTTGTTTGTAGTGATAAGACAAATCAATAATTTTTGTCTGACAGGAAAGACCAAAATTTTGGGAATAAATATAAAAAACAAAAAATATTTTTATACAAACTGTAGGCTACAAGAAAACTCTGTTATAAATATTCAGAATATATAAATTGAAAGTGATCCTGTAAGAAAAAAAATAAACAATGGTACTTTTACGAGAACGCATTTGTGTTTCTACTGAAACTTGTTTTTTTTTTTTATCCCTGGACGAGATGGTGTAAAAACTCAAAATTTCTTTGTATCTCTTTTATTTATTGGCTAAACTGGATGTCATATTTTTAGATTATTTAATAAAGTATGAATGTCTAAGGACTATATATACACTAGTATATCTAGTGACCAACATTGAAAACAATTTATTCAGCCACATAGGAAAAAAGTACCGAATCTAATTTTTATTTAGAGATATTATTATTATCTTAAAAATTTAATTTTTTAAGTTAAATAATTTTAGTAAAATTTTTTATTCATAAATATTACATTCTGAAGTCATTGTAGGTCTGTCTTCCGCTGTTCCTTGATTTGTTGTTTTCTATGTCTTGTGATTACTAATATCTTTATATAATTTTTAAAATTTTTTTTTCTTGCACATGTTATATATATATATATATATATATATATATATATACATATATAAATACAAATTTTATTTAATTACTTAAATTTAACTTTATTAAGTGTTATTTACAGTGGTTTATTAGTTCATAATAATTTTTGTGTTCCTTTGCTTAGTATAATGAGTTAAGATATCTAAGTTAAGTTCCAGTAGCTTAGGATTACGTAGTGTGTCTATAAATACGCGACTGATCCAATATAACGGCCATATCGCTCTGAATGGTCACACTCACCGAGTGGCTTGTTGATTACTTTTCAATCCTTCGTCGGTACTCCCCCATTCTCCGAAATAGAAGCTAAGTTTGAGTTGTGATTGGTTCTGTTGTTGAAGTTTCCCCCTGCTGTCGATGATGGAAATCGATGCGACTTCCGAATAAGGATTGAATATCACATTTTTTGTAAGATATGGGAGAATTTTTCACAAAATTCATGAGATGTTAGCAGCTGTTTGTGGTGAGGACCAAGAAGACCACAAAAATGATTCAAGGTCAAGGAGAATCTTCAACTTTCAATGTTGAAGAAAATATTGACATTCATGGAGTTTCCCATCATCAATCTTTCTCTGAAGTACAGGCAGTGAACGTTGTTTTCTATTTGGAGATTCTCAAATGCTTGAAGGATCGTGTTCTTTAATTGTGATCGAGTTTGTATTATGGCAAGGATGATTTCAGCATCATGATAATGCTTCTTCATATTCTGTGGCGATTGTCCTCGAGTTTCTGACCAGAAATTTGATCACCTCATGAAACTTATTTTGTAATTGTAAATTGGTCATACGGAGGTACCATGAGGACTATGTTCAGGCAATAAAATGGCAAACGACGAGGCAACTGAACAGTCTAACTCCTAAAGACTTGAAAGGATGTTTTAAAAAAATGAAAACAGAGATAGTTCTAGTGCATTGCTTCGAAAGGAGAGTATTTTGAAAGGGATAAAATTGTTGTACCTTAAATTTTGTTTAGTAAAGTAATTGAACTTTAACTCACGTATTTATTGGGCATATTACGTATTTAATTAAGATTATAGCTAGAAAAGAGAATTATTTTATAATTAGGATAGGTTATCAAGTTAATTAATTATCATTTCCCCCTTGTTTAGATAATGCAATTATTACTTATTTGAAAAATAAGTTAAAATATAAATAAATGAATCTTTTTTTACAGTTCACAGGGAGCTTTCTAGATCTCTTGAGGATAATTTAAACTTATGTATTGTATAATTATTTGCAAATTCTTTATATAATTTACTTAGCTCATAAAATTATTTAATTGTATTTACCTTTTCCTGTTTATGTATTTGTCTTTTGTTAATAAAAGAAGACCACGCTTAATTTTGTGATTTTGTTACTTCTTTTATATTGTGGATTTTTGTACTTTTAAGGTTGTTTATGAAATTAACTTTTATGTTTATCAATAAATGCTGACTTCCGAACTTGTGCTCATTACTCTCTCTTCGTTTCTGTGGTGGTGGTCTTTCTCCTGGGAGAACGGTCTGATAGCTCTTAACTTTCAGTGTAAGCTCGCTTTCCTTGGGCTTATCAATCCATCCAGTCACATAGGAACAAATCAATGAATAAGCTTGGTCATTACGATGGAGAATTGAGTCAATAGAGCTGTTTGATTTCTTACTTTTTTGCCAATATGTTTATGGACTTAGTTAAAATAAAATTAACAGTTTCTAGTGTAAAAAGAAGAACGCTATATTATGTACGCCTGTATTTATTCTATTTTAATATAAACAAAAACGTTTGCATAGAGCAAGCGCTAAAAAATAAATAAATTCTTAGCGTCTTATGTAATGCGTGACGCCATTAAGATGATTTAAAACTCTGCAATATATAAAATAAGCTCAACTATTATTCATTCATTAGCTGTTTGACCAGGAGAAGAGAGACAAAATATCGATTTTTTCTTTCTTCTTTCCAGTATTAACAAATAATTTTAAGAGTTTTTAAAAAAGAAATTTGGATATCATAAAATATCCCCATAACCTTCACATGAATGAAATATGCTAACAAATGATGTTGCATGAAATATGCTAACAAATGATGTTGCATGAAATATGCTTTTGATGTTGAATGAAATATGCTTTTGATGTTGAATGAAATAATGTTTTTCTTTAGATTAAACTAACTTAAGTCTTTGTCGTTGCTTATCATGAGCGTGTGTGTATTAATTTAGAGAATAGAAAAATCAACTCTTGTATCTTTTTTGAAAAAGGGAAAAAAATCCATTTAGATCCCTTATTTTTTTTCCTCACCAAGATGGTAAACGGTGAGCGACAAACCTATAGCTAATCAGAGGAATTTGTGCGAAGGCGTCAAAGGCACTGATTGGCTACAACTTTGCCATTCGCCATTTACTACCTTGGTGTGAATGAGACTTTTTACTCCTAGAAACATCAGTATTCAAAGGACCTGCAGATTTGTAATAATACTTTACAGAAGTTAGCTTCGATTAGGAAGTCAAAGGTTTAGTTTCGATTATCTCTGAGAACACACTAATTGATCAATTCATTTATCAAAGAAGAAAAACAGGTTTTGCGAACCTCAATTGAAGAATGTTACTTAATCAATTTCGATTAGAAATAAAGCTAAATAGCAATCACTTTCTCATGGAAATATGATGCAATCGCTTTTGAAATTGAATAATGCTAAGTAAGTGAAAAGCTAATTTCATTTTGGCTTCCGAAATTTAAGCACACGATGGTAAAATTGCAAAATAAATTGCAAATTAAGGTTCAAAATGGGTTCATGTATTAAGAAAACAAGAACTATGTATAAAGATGAAAAACTTATTTAATTTTCGTAAGAGATCACAAATGTCATTTTGGGTCATTAATAAAATGATGTTTAAAGCGAAAGAAAATGAAATTTAAATTTTTAAGGTATGTGATCAAACTGAACTCTTAACACAAACTTTATTGCGATTATTTGTTTTAAATGAAGTGATCAACCATCGCAGACATGTTAGCAATGATCATTCCTCAATTAGGACTCTTTCTAACTCTCTGAGACTGACTGGAAAAAAAAGAGACTGCACTCTTGAGGGCATCCCGAAGTTTTTCACTTGGATTAAGGTCCGGAAAAAGCGTCGTCCATTCCACACAAAAAGCTAATTAACCCTCCAGGTAGTCGATTTGAAGTGGACGCATTTTATCTATAAGGAAGAAATCAGAAACTGGTGTGGTAGTTCAGAGTCTCCTAATGGGGTCTACGACTTCATTCTGATATTGCACTGCCGTCAAAGAATCACCTTTACAGATATGCATCTCGGTGTTATATGCTGTGGAAACTCCATGACAAACCATGACGACGTTATCTCTGAATACTTGAGGTTGGTGATGTTCTTGGCCTGATTATGAGCCTTGATCTTTCGAAACTCTTACGCGCATATTGTCTGATTCTAGAGCAAATATGAGTTCTTCCTTGAACAAGATTTTGCACCAATCTGAGGCTGTCCAATCAACTTATTCATGACATTTTAATCTTTTCTCTGTATTGAAAGGTTAATAGAACATAAACACTGGGCATTCGTGCGTGCAATCCCTTTAAGTGGAGTCTTCTGTGCACAATACTGGTAGACTGCCTTGTTAGCATCCACTTGGATATAATCTTCACTTACCATTGTTAATATTAATTATAAGAATCAATAATAATAGTCTAATGATTGGAAAATCATAGACAGGAAAAACAAACTAATTTATTTTTATTGAAGTTATAAGTATTTGGTGCTGATGTTTGTCTTATTCTCTTTATGGTTACTTGGCCTAAAAGAGCTTGAATTATGGTTTGGAATATTAAATCAAACAATCTCTAACCTATTCACTCTCGAGTTCGGGTTAGAAGGATAACTGGAATTGAAGGTTCGATTCCTGAATCCCTCTCCTATCTATTCAAAGATCTTTCTAAGGGCTTCTTAGATTACGAATGGCTGGTTCCGACATCTCACCTTGATTTGCTATGGCCAACTAACTAATTTACAACTCAATATTAAATTTTTACCGCTTATATTTATTTATTATCATTTCTATTCATACACTTTAATTTAATTTACCTGAACTCCGTTTTATTTTAATGGACAAGACCGGCAATAGCATTTTTGCGGCCATAGGCAAATCTAAAAAAATGCCGCCACAAAAATTAAAAAAGGCTTTAACATTTTCAAAAAAAAAAAAAAAAAAAAAAAAAAAACAATTATAAAAGAGTGGTGGAAACTTGAATAATGGCATATAAGTGAATTAATAGAGTAGTATATACTAATACATATTTAAGGAAAAATACATATTTAAATTTGACACTCTTTTATACGTAGGAGGAAAATGTTTGTTTAATCCCGCCTGCAGAAGACAGGCGCTGACGCATCTCACGATTTACTTATAAAAATACTCTTACATTTGAATATTCCGGTTACATTTGAATAAGCTTGTTAATTCCGATTTGCAGAGCATCTCAAAATATAGGAATGCTCAAAAGTCTTTTAATTCCGGCTCTATTTGATTTCATTTATTTTTTTATAAATTCTGCCGCCATAAGCAGTCGTTCATCATGTCTACCACTTAGGGCCAGCTCTGGTACCGTTTTAAGCAATTCTTACAAAAAAAACCCTCCAAATTTAGTTGAAGAAAAAAAATCATGATACAGCCCAATATTAATCTTAACATGTGATCCTGGAACAAGGGATGTAACAGTTTTAGGGGCCACTCATCGATTCCGATCGACTGCTATAGCAGTATACTGATCATCAGAAGAGGTAGTAACCTTTGGACGACCAGACATTAATTTCTAGAGAACTGCTTGGCACATTTAAAATTGTTTAAGCAATCGAAAAATTCCCAAATGATTAACATCAAAGAAAAAAACGACATTTTTGGTCGACTGTCCTGGTTAAGTGCTTCTAATAGTACGCTAGCGCTCGCTATCCGTCATTCGTCTTCTTACAGCCACAAAAACATGAATTTAATCAAAAATAATCCTACGAAACATATTAGAACTTCGTCTAATTATTTAAAGGGACCATCATAAATCCTTCAGAATACTGGTGTCTTCAACCACTGCTTAATTTGCGAGTGAAGGCAGTCGATTGTTATTGGTTTCAACATACGGTTTTAGCAACCCGCTATCTACACACACACATCAGTAGCGATTACAGGATACAAAATTGAAAATTGACATTTAAGAAGATTACTTTTAAGAAGTCAGTCTATACGAATTGGTTTATACACACTCAATCACTCAAGCGTAAAGCAATTTTTAAAATATTACAGCACACATACACGTATAATGATTACTTATATATATATCTTATCTTGCCACTTTTCGAATTTGTTCGTCAACATAGAGTTTTACCTCGATTTTATAAGTATTTTGTTGTAATTCATTCTCTTTTGAAATTATTTTAAATTATTATGGAAATCACTTAAACAACAAAAAATATTTTTATAACCCTCGAAATTAAATAAATACAAAATTGTTGAACGTGCAGCTATTCTTAATGAGCACGATATCTTAAAAATGATTTCTTACAAAAACTAATCCACGAGAATCTCTCACAAAAAATAAATTGAAACAATTCACTTCCGAGAAATAGTGATTCAGATATATAAAATTGGAAAACAAAGTATTAATGTCTACTCTTACCTGAAGGTCATGACGTCATTCAATCAAAAAAATGATTAATCTGAATCCAAAATAAAGAGTGATCTATAGCGATATCACTAATATCTAGGGGATATGCATAAGCGATTCCTTATCGAAGAGATATAACAGCTAATCAATAATAACTCCGAGACTAACATTGAAAACAACATTTTTTTTTTTGCGAAAATTTTTTTTTATTCATCAACTATAACACCTTTTTGTTAATCACCTTAAGTTGATACAATCACTCAACGCTTTTTCAAACCTTTTTTTCTCTTTTTCTTTCTTTTTTTTTTTTCAAATTTATTTATTTTTTTTTTTTTTTTTTCACAAATCTTTTTTTTTTGTTGCGAGTAAATAGTGATAAACAGCTTTCTGAATCATCTGTTGTTGTTTTTGTTGTTCCACTGAAAGCAATCGCCAAATTAATTTGAAAAAAAACCTTTTTCATGCTCAATTTTTCATGAAGGATAGTAAATACACTTCCATATGATATCTGTGTCATCTCAGCAATCTCACGGAGCTACACTTTACGATCTTTCATTATAATTTTTGTCACTTCACTCACATTTTCCGGTGTAACGGCTTCCACAGGTCTACCCGAGCGTTCCGCGTCATTTGTGTCGGTACGACCACGTTTAAACTCGGCAAACCACCGACAAATCGTTGCTTTTGATGGACAAGAGTCCGGGTAACATTTTTCAATCCATTGTTTCGCTTGCACGGTGTTTTTACCCATTAAAAAACAATGTTTTATCAGAACACGAAACTCGGTTTTTTCCATTTTTTAAACAAACTACAAAACGACTTTACTCCAACCTCGATAACTCAGCTGTTTCTGGTCCGATCGACTTAAAATTTTGACACGTTTCAAGCAAAGGTTAGTACTCTAGAAAGACCTGGTTACTGGTTTACTACGAGCGCCATCTCTGGGTTAGTCTCGGGAGTTATTGATTGATGTGTTAGTAAAACCTTGTGTAAAGGATGTTCGCATCTTACTGACAATATGTATAAACGGGGTCTGACTATACATATATTCTTTACAATTGGTAGAATATTTTGAATTTTGAAGACTATTCTTTTGAGGTTTGTTGGATCAATCATTTATTAACGTTACACTTTGAAGCTACACGAGGTATATTGGTGACAGACCTAATAATTTTGAACCTCTGTCAAGTGACATGGATAATATACGAGTGGCACTTTCTTCTTCTAAATTCCACACCATGTGAGCAGGAGGATTTGAAGTCTTGACAGATTTAACTTGAATTAGTTCCCCTACATGGTGAATCTTTATTGGCATCAGGACTCGAAACCCACTCCTCAACGGAAACAACGCCTCTCACGAAACAACGCCGAACTCACGACGGTGACCAATCGGACAGAGTTTTTAGTGGAGTCAACAATTGTTTTTATAAATTACATCCTGCATATTAATTTCATCCAGGTGTTGAAAAAAATAACATTTTTTTGCAGTATATTTTCAAATACTTATAAACTTACAAATTTTTCTAAATATTATACTTTTTTTCATTACCAACAAGCTTCTAATCTGGCAGAAAGTATAATGCAATTCCTTAGAACTTGTTTTTTTAAATAGATAAACCTTCAGTTCCTAGACTAAGATATAATATATATTTATCATGTATCTCAATGAAGTGAATACCATAGAAGTTTACTGAACATTCCTTCCCAGTGATAAATGATCGCTATTCAGTTTTCTAATTCCTCTCGAGGCATGTGTCACAAGCTTACTTATAGAAAATGAGCAATTAAGGGTAAAATTTTCAATCTGTAAGCTCAAGGAAAAGTTCTTTGGTTATAATAGATTTACCTATATTTCTATCCTTGGGATTCGTTTCTCGCTTGTATACTGGTACTCGTCAATGATTAACCACTTAGTGTTCGCAATTAATCAATGTGTCTCATTAAATGAACCAATTGATTTTAGAAAATCAAGGTATTATAGATACAGTATAACTCATTTTATCAAAATTTCGGCTGTTTTAAATGACATTTGTGAGCCAGAGAGGATAATGATTTGATTTACTAAGAGCATTTAATTTCTAAGATTTAATCTGTTCTAACCACGTGCACCATAAGTTTATTCCAGATAAAACGAGTAAAGATGAAATGTAACTAGTTACCTCTGATTCCTTTGTTTGATTGGATTAATTTTTTTCTAAGCGGAGAAGTATGGATGCGAAAAGAGGTTTTTTTTGAAGCAATGTATGATTATTCATAGAATAAAACCAGAACGAGACATATCAAGTATGTCTCAGTTTTATTTACAGATATCAGACGCATAATTTTCTTTTCAGAGATATTTCGAAGACTTGTATGTTGATCATTCAAAGCCAGAAAAACTTTTTCGTGTTATTCCATTATTTTATTGCTGTAATAGTTCATTGTTTACTAAAAAACTAGATTGTTTTTAACTGTTTATTTTTATACCACACACACACACACACACACACACACCCATTGAAAGTACTCTCTGAAATAGGCGATTCTTCTCAAAAGATTTCAAAGTAATTATATCAAGATGATTTAAGAATATGATACTTTCTTAACAGAGAATGTGAAAAAGGCATGTTATATCGAGTTATTATATATGTGAGTTTTTAAATGAAAATATTGTAAATTATAAACATAAGGAAATGAAAAGTAAATTTCTAACTGAGGTTTATTATTTTAGTGATTTTCAAAACTTGAAAGTTCACATTTTTTTGTTTGAACTTCAAATGGTCAAGTTGTATTTTATTTAGTTAACATCGAACTGAAGTTACACACAAAGACGAAAATCAATTCGTCTAATTCTTCATTATAGTCAAATGACGAGGACGACTCTTGAGGTGGTTTCTCAATAATTTAACTTCTTTGCAAAGCTATGTAAGAGACTCGAAATTCACTTATATTCAATACGTAGTAGACCTGATATTCTGATATTTTCCCACAGCACTCTATACAGAAAGTAAGCCTTGATACCCAATTCTTCAGTTATACAACCTCAGTGTAATGACTTGCGACGCCTCTTCAAAAAACTATGAGCCAAATTCAAACATAAAATAGGTGCATGAGGCATGATTTTCTTTTACAAATGTCATTTAATACCTCAAAACTGGAACTGAAATGTCATAGCAGCATAAGATGAAGATTAATTTCGTCAAATAATAAACCTTAAAAAGAAAAATTGTAAAAAAGAGACATAAAAACAAAAGAACACAGCCTTTAAAATACTTCTTTCAACTATCTTTAGTTAAAAAATATTAAACTGTATAAAATAGTGTAACATCGCAAATTTATTAATTGACATATTCAACAGCAGAAGAAAATCTTACAAAGAAAAGTGTAAAAAGAAATTTTTTCGAATTTAATTAAAGCACTTAATGGATGAAATAAACAGTAATGAAAAAGGAATCCAGCCCTTGAATAGTATTTGGGATCATTTTTCGCGTTCATATGATTTGTGAATCATAATTTTTATACTTTATTCAGAAGAGTTAAAGAATTATAAATTCAGCAACTTATTGTTATTTTCTTATCAAATCAATTTAGTATTTAGCTTTTTAAGTAATAAATAATATATTGTTCAGAAGAAAATCTCAAAAATTAAATCAATTTATAATTAATAAGTGTACGTCAGAGTCAGATGTTGTACAGTAAATAAAAATACAGTTATTGAATAAATAAAAAGTAAAAAAAAAAGACTATTTTTAATTAGTATAACTTTTCCATAAAGCATAACACTAAGAGAATTAAAAAGCACTTATTATTATGAATATAAAGCTGGTTTATTCTGATGATGATTAGTCTTTTTACGTATTTTTTCATATCAGGGGGAAATATAAGATTTAAGACTGAAGAAAGGTTCCAAGTTTTTTACAAAATGGCGTAAGCCATTCAGACGTGAAATATACACCCGTTGATGATTTCGTCTCCAAAATATTTGTCTGATTGCTTTCAATGAAATGACTGGAATTCTGATTCCGAGAGAAACTACGAAAAAAAGAGACAAATACAAGTGAACAAGATTTTTTATAAGATTCTCTATCACCAATTTTTACCAATTTATATAAATAATTATTTAGATGATATGTGTTCTTTCCTTGAAAATAATTTACTAGTAGTTTTATAAGAAGTTTAGGTATAGAGTTAGTTATTAGTTAGTTACATAAAATAAAAATTATAACATCACAGTCTTAGAATTGTCAAATTATTACTAAATTAATAGTTTGATTTGATCCAAATATCAATGCATATTAAGTTATTGGAAAGAAAGTTTCAATATTTTGTCAAGTTAATTATTTCTCTGAAAAATGACTCTAAGAATATTGTTATTAATATTTAAAATTTCCTTTTTTAAAATTATTTTCTAACTGAAAATACACAAGTGAAACTATAAGTAAAAAGTAAAGCAATAAATAAAATTTGGATACGAAAAGTGAAAATTGGGGTAAAATTGAGAAATCTTCAAAAAAAAAAAAAAAAAAAAAATTACATTGTTTTTATTTTCAAAAATCCTAATATCAGTACAATTATCGGTACTGAAGGCCATTTATTATAATGCACCAAAAAAAAAAAAAAAAAAAAAAATCAACATCTTCGGTTATAGTAAATTTCTTAGAAAGTCAGTTTTGAACTAACTAGATATATTTTTATATGCTGAGAATCATGTGCCCTCATTATTTTTTTTTAACTGCTTTTAATATTTTTGATAATTTTCTGATACTTATTTTCTGATACTTTTTTTTTCTGAAAATATCTGATACTTTAAGATAATAGGATTGATGACAGCCAATTGACTGAGTAATGATTGATGGCCCTCTCAACATATTTTCCGCGATTGTAGTTTCAAGTACGGTTCATGTCTGAAACATATAACAGGAGGATAAACTCCTCATTAGGAAGTTTCTCGAAAATTAGACGAGTAATATGATACGAGAAACTGCCATTCAGACGTTTCATAACTATAGATAATATGTCTTTAATAAGTAAAAACGATCGATCAAATGAATTGGAGATGTTCAAAGCATTTGTTACTCAAAACGCTAAATAATGCCTACAATGCATTTAGTGTATTTATAAAATAGTAATTATGATATATTAATGTTTAAAAGGCGAATAACGCACTGTAAAACTTGAAGCAATTTTGATAAAATATGACACCTCTTTTTTTTTTATCACGTGCCTTTTTGCGAAGCACAACTTGCACAACTGCAGATATCTACTCTGAAAATGAAAGTTAATTCTTAGCATGGCCATTAAAATATATCTTTTCGGAAAACAGCAAAACAATTTGTGATGATGGAGAAATTCAAATAAGTTTAAATATTTTAAAAGGATGAATCACATAAAAATATAGTTCACAAGCATTTACTTGAAATAGAAGTTTAGATCTAATACAAATGGTTTGGATAAGTCTTAGTTAAAACTGTGAGCATAGACATGATAAATACTGTAAGTAATTACAACAAATATTAGAAAAATTCTTTTAAAATACATAGTTAGCCATTCAGAATGTAATACCTAGGAGTACAATATATATCAAACTTAAATTTATTAGAAAGGATAACATATTGTGCCAAGGAGAAATGATTAAGTATACAGCTTTCTGAGAGATGAGGTAAACCATGAAATCGGTATTGAATGTTGCCATCACAGCAGGTGATAGCTGCTGCTTCACTCTTAGGTATTGAATGAAAGAAACTTTGGATATCTTGTTGGTGTATGACAGCCTATGCTGCCTCCCTACTTTGCCAAAGTTGATTTTGGGTAGCAGCGGGTGGTGTGTGCCGAACCAGTCATTTTTCAATCATTAACCACACCTGTTCGATAGGCGATAGATCAGAACCGGCAGACCAATGCAGTAATGAAATCTGATGTGCGAAGAATTTTTGAACATTGTGTGCCCCGTGTGGTGGCAGAAGGTGGCCATAAATAAGCTCTGAAGGTAAGGGAGGAACAACAGATACCAAAAACTCAGAAATGTAGGACTGGCTGCTCATTATTCTAGAAATGCGTACCAGGAGAGAATGGGGTTCAGAAGCGGAATCCAATAACATGCCAAAACTTAATAATGGGAGAAGGACCAGAATGACGATGTATAAGGCAACAGTTCAACAACCTCTCATCGCAGTGCTTACCGACATTAATACAACCATCGGGGTATAAGCAGGTCGAAGATTGATTCGTCTATAAAGATATTATCGTGCCATTCGATTATCCAAGTCCACCGTTTAACAAATCATTGTAACAGCAAGTGTCTGTGGTTTTAAGACAAAGTTTATTGCTGCAATCAACACCTTGGAAAGCAATCCACTGTGCTGCAGACGAAGTCGGATGGTATGTGCGCACCGATTGTTGTGCTACAGACCGTATTCGTTGCGATAGGTTCTTGATGTGGTAGAGCTTTCCATTACTATCACTCGCATAATATGCTTGTCATCACGTGTAAATGGGTAACGAGGTAAGTGTCACAGGAGCCGTTGGTCTCACCTGCATCTATAGATTATAGATCCGCATCATTGTTGCTTGGTTACGTCCGACACGATAACCGATTTATAGGAAGGCTGATATGCATTCTCTATAGATAACAATTCTTTCTCAGTTGTGCTCGAATGTCTTTTACATTCGTCTTTGAGACATATTGAAGCTGCTCATTCAAAACAAATACACGGAAAAGCAATTCCAGGACTTCAATTGACATTCTTTATGTAGTGCTTGTTGATGTCACCACAGGCACCCATGTAGCATTATTCGTACCACTGAAATGGTAATTATTTGCCCATTACATTTTTTTTATAAGCAACGTAAAAATTTCTCGAGGTTTGGATGCATCATTCATGGTGTTGTATTATAGTTGGTGAGCTGTGTAAATAGAAATAAGATATCACATTTTTGCGAAATATCATATTTTATACCCGAAACAGTTTCACTCGTAGTATAAAGTAACAATACATTTAGCTATAAAAGTATATTCTCTTAAGACCCTAGATCATATTGTTTGAGCAATTCCTCCCTTATCTGAGAAAAATATCTAAAAAAGCGATAAAAACAGTATATACAGTCTTTTTTTTAAATTAAAAAAAATGCAATTTTAGGCCTGTCCAATGTAATGGATATTGGGTCTTAATCTAGTAAAAACTTTTTTTACTGATTAAATATACAGCATAATTTCATTATCCACATATTTAAAATTACATATTAGGTATTTTTAATTAAAAAATATGGAAAAGTATAATAAAATTAAGTTCAAACTGCTGGCATACCTTCAATTGTTGCTTTCTTCTTGACCGCCATTTTTAAATGCTTGTAGGGCAAGGGTCCTGGCAAATAATTTCATGTTTGCTAAATAGATGGCAGTACTGGACTATCCACTATAATGGAGTGCCTAATCTTAGGATATAAAACTGTTAATTAGTTAGTTCTCTGCATGCAAAATTAAAATGTTTTACAATTGATATTCAATAATTGAATATATTAATATTGAATATCCTCTTGTTTTCAAGAGGATATTCAATATTTTTTACAGTAATGATGTTTTATAGAGTGGCCAGAATCTAACACTACTTCTCCATTCAAAATAATACAATTCTTGTCATGATTCATGAAAAGGACTTATTAAAACGGGGATGGTGAATTGCAGCAGCAGATGTAACTATTAGTTTTTATATACAAATTGAATCTTGAATAAGATTGGATATGAGGATAAAGTATAAGAAAGTTTTTTGAGAAGATACTACTAACTATGGATTGTGATAAAATTTCAGATTTTAACGAGATAGTAGTCTCAGATATACAGTAAAATTTATAAGACAATATATGTACAAGTAATATCATAATTTTTCAAATGATCATGAATATTATCACCGTGTCCAGACCTTAATCCAATTCAGAATTTGTGATCATATCTTAAAATGACTATGTAAAAGAATGAACTTCCCAGCACAGAAATTTAGCTCTGGTGTTAACGCCTAAACGGTTGAAAATGTTATATGAGACAACTAAATATCGTATAAAATTTCTGTCTTAATGATTGAAGATAGTAGTTAAAGAAAAAGAGAAGAAGAAAAGATAATGTTTAAAAATGTTTTCATACAGAGAAACATTAACATCAGCTGTCAATTTTGTGAACACAAGTAATTGCAATTTTTTTTCTACGTCCTGTTTTTGTGCAAGTTAACAAAATAATTAATTTTTGAACAGTGGTAGCCTAGTGATCATGGTAGTGACTTGACAAAAATCACCGCCCGCGATTTTTGTCAAGTCACTACCATTAGTTAAGAAGACAGGAGAGGCGACAGGTGTTAGGAGAGGTGCCAGCTCATGTGTCATCCTCGTTACTTAACCGAGACTCAAAATTAAGAGATCCGTCACCAATAGCCCTCGTGTTGCTTCTAGTGCGACGTTGATAACACCAACCATTCAATCATTGATTTTGTTATTGAAAAAATTAAGAATATTGAATTCGTTTAGGTCCTTATACTAAAAATTTCAAGTAAATTTTGGTACCTATTAGCTTTTCAAAACAGAAATACAGTTTTTCATAAAGAGAAAAACAAGTATACGTATTCTGAATTTTGGGAGTCATTACACACAAAGAAACTCAATTTATTGCCAGTTATGTTCTTTTATCTATGCAAGTTGTCCCAGTCTTTTAGCTTCTCTGGTTCATATTGGAAGATGAGTAGTTATGGATCACACGTAAAATGCACTAACACTAACGTTAGCTTATGAGGGAGAAAAAAAAATGTAGACTTGTATATACTTAGAACACGTAATTAAGTAACTTAAACTTCCCTTATTCATAAACTTTTCACTATACAAGTTAAAGTAAAGGTAGCATTATATGAATTTGATGAGATACTTAACATTGCTATTGAGATACTAGTTTTTTTCAATATTTGGTTTGATGAATGTATGTTTGATTTGTTGAAGATTCCTAATACTTTAGCTCCAGCTTTATTTTTCATGTGATTTAGCACATGAAGAACAAGTAAGGGATATTGAAGTAAGGGATATTTGTTTCCGGCAAGATGTATTTTATAAAAGTCCATAAAAGAGACATTATATCAATTTTTTTTCTTTTAGTTGAATATATATTGGATAGTAACTAGTCAACATTCAATTTGAAAACTAAAGGTAATATGTTTGTGTCAACTAAAAAAAGAATCTCAAAATATATCAAAGGAATGATGAGCTAAAATTATGAAACCTATTTTCGAACTCTGAATCAAACAGCAAACTAAAATTGTATGTTTTTCGTGGTCGTCAAGACCCTATTTAGCAGAATTCAACGAAGAACATAGAATTGTCGCTTAACTCAAAATTGACACAGCTGTAGTTTCATTTTGAACGTTGTGATAGTTTTAATTTTATTGGATCACTTAGTTATCTCAATGTAAACGTATGTTTCACTCACTTAAACGAGCTTTCTAGAATATTAAAAATGCCTCATCTTTGAGCCATCATAGATGTGGCATGAAGTTCAGGGTACATATTTTGTTTGGGATTCCATAAACGACTCGATTACATTTCACAAGTTGTAAGATGTTTCCCAACATTTTATATCGATGTAGCCATCTTACTTTTTAAAAGTAAATAATGCCTTCATAATCAGCATTTATAAATTTAAGGGTTTTCTGAAATTACCGATGATTAATTATTCTGAAATTTATAGGGTCGATAATCAAAATCTTCATTGTGTACTGTGCAATAATATTTCATCATATGTAAACTCTATGGAGCAATCGTGTTATTTTCTATAAATTTTACTGTTCATTATCTTTACCTATCCTCCAGAGTACTTTCAGTATATATACAGGTTATGTTCACAATGGCGAAAAATTGTTTAAATAATTAAATTTAAAATTGTAATGTAATTTTCTAAGAATCGTATAAATCTTATGATTTAATTGTGTCTTTTGATGCCACTAAAGAAGCAATACATTTAGTGATATCATAAAAAGTCATTATAATGCCTCTAATTAAAATTGTCTTCTTAGTGGTATAAATAGCAATTATTTTAACGCCATAGCATATAATTTAAAATTATCTATTCTATTCTCTTCTTTTTTCTCAACGGATTTTCCTATTTAATCAGTTCATCTGGCTAATATGATGATATAAACTGATCCAAGAAAAATAATATAATCATCTATAATGCTTTATATACATTCCTTTGCAAACTAATTATCAATGGAAGGGCTTCATATTTTCAATATCAGATTTGAAAACACTTACTATCTTTTACAATAAATATTTTTAAATTGTTACATTTTTTGGGAAAAAACCTTGTTGAGATAATTGATTTTATTTTTTTCAAGTTCTATTGCGTCAACTGCACATTGAAAGCTGTGCCAGCGTGTCAATTGATACAGAGATTTCCATTACGTGGTTGAGTTAGAATTTGACTCAAATGAGTTTGTGCATCAATTGAGTCGGTCAGAAACCAATGCGGTTAAGTCCAGAAATAATTGAGAACATTAACGTTTTTAATACATTAATCTTAGAAATTTCTGGTTTATTAATTTGACCAAAAAAGTACATAAAGTCTTTTTTCTAAGGATTGGCTCTGATACAAAACAAGATATGTACAGGATATGTAAATAAAAACACTAAGCATTTTTGGTATAGTAGCAGCATTTTGAAAACTGTTGGATTTATACCTTTTGGTTGCTGAAAATATAAGAAATTTATGTAAAAATAATACCATGACAATTCTCGTCAAAAGTTTTTGTGTTTATTCATCATAACAAACATCTTTTCTTCCATATTATCTAAATCAAAATTTTAATTTCCGCGTGTTGTTCTTAATGTCTTGTAAAAATCGTATTTTATTGGAGGTATATACTTAAGTAAATTAACCATGTCTTTTTTTTGTTCCATTCGAAATTGTCCTACCATTTGAAAATTATGATGATTGATTTATATTTTTTATTGCTGGCCAACCTGCTCTTGTTTATTTGTAATGCCAATTACATGAAAGGCATCTTTCTTAAAATTATATGTTTTATTATCCTTACAATAAATCTATTTTTATTACTTTAAAAAATTCAAAGTTTTACAGTTACTAAAAACTATTTAATGTTTTCATAATACAATAACTTTCACAAACAATTCAATGTAATATTCTAATGTTTTAACTAAAGTTTAAATATTTCAAATTGAAAGGACGCAGCGTGCGCAAAACTCGCTAAAATTGGTATTCATTTCAAGCTTGTATCTCGAACAATTCTAAATAGTAGAAGTTACAGTTAAAGTTATAAGGATTTTTTTTTAATTTTTAAGGGTTACTAACAAATATCGAAAGAAGAAGAATTTACTTGTAGTTTATATTTCAAATTTCCTGTAAAAGTATTGATAAGAAACGAACAGTTTTACAATAGCTTTTGAAACTATTATACAACATATTTAGAAGCCATTAAAAGAAAGCTGTCTGAGTTGGAATAAACGAAGTAACGTGAAAATCCTTTAATAATTCAGAAGAATATTATTTACTCCATAAAAATAAGTATAAAAAAAATGAACTTAAACACATTGGTTTCTGAGTCTAGAAATAACTGTTCGTACTGGTTTCGATCATTTTGAATAAATGCATACTTATGTGCTTATTGCACATATATATAGAGAGAGAGACCGAAGCTATTTTAGAGAATGATTTTATGAATCTCTCATTGTATGTAATGTTTTTTAAAAACGGCGCACTTATAAATTAATAACATGTGTAAAATTGTATTACTCGTAGTGCAACCTCAAAGATTTATAATTTTAAATTTTTTTTGTAAACTTCCTATGGCCTGTGGGCTGAATAAGCTTGAATTATAATTTTGGTATAAAAATACTTATATTATAATTAAATATTCGCAGTTTGGAAGCATAATATAAATTACGTTTGTTCAGGCACTCTCGTCACTTGGCGATGGCGTTCTCCCGCCGAGAGCACTTGGCTCCCATTTCAAATTGTAGCAATCCTGGCATGCGCCTGTGAAGGAAGAAAATTGTTTCGATGTTACTTTTTGTATGAGCTAGAGACCAACAAGGTCCGAGGCAACAAGCCTCACTCACTTATCGCAATAAACAATTGCAACAAGTAATTGTCATAATTTCCAACATACAGTTCACTTACACTCTCCGAACAACGTTTTTGTACTAAATATCAGTTACTTTATTTTTAGAGGATATAATTAAGACCTTATTCTAACAAAAGGCATATGTAGAAAGAATCGTAGAACTTTTCCAAATCCTGTTTCAAGAAATATATTAATAATTACTCTTTAATAAAATTTTATGGGCCATTTAATAAGAGAAATAAGAAAAGAGAGACATTTGCAAAAATTTGCATTGCATTTCAAAACATTTAAGCTAATTTCAGTGGAAACCACAAAAAAAGTATCAACCTTTAGGGAAGATATTTTACGTTAAACATTTTTTAAATTATATTGTTCTTTTCAATAATATAAAGAAAACAAAAAGCAATTTACGCTTTTTTATTGATTTTTTGTTGTTAACTTAATAGGAAATTTTATTCTTTGTGTGAAACTCTCTTACTTAAAACATATTCTTTTTATTTACGAAAACAAACAAACAAAAAAAACTTTTTAATTCTTCTGATTATGTGTCTTTTGTATAGCTGTTGAACACAATTTAAATAGGATTATGTATCTTGGACAAATACCACTGCTTTAAAATTTTTCTACCTGAGCTATTCTGTCCTTTACTTTGAAAGTTCTTGTATATTGAATGTACTATGTCATTGGTGTTAGTAAATCAGCTATATATATAAATAACACATGAAATTTTCCTTCCGTGCCTATTTTGTAGATTGGTTAAGTTTGGTTTGGTTTTATTAACGTCGCACAAGAAGCAACAGGAGGACTATTGGCGACGGATCTCGTAATTTTGAACCTCGGTTAAGTGAAGACCTATTTTGTAGTTATGGTTTATAGTTAGGGAACAAAATGTAATAAGAGCTTATATCTATCCATACATAAATACAATTAATAATTAATCTGATTATGCAATGAAACTGTTCTTTAAAACGTAATTAATATAAAAAAATAAATATATATATATATATATATATATATATATATATAATACTATCTATAATTACAATGATTATTAAGAAGCATAAATTATTTTATTAAGTAAAATTGGCTCTCTCTTTAATTTACTTAGTATTAAAAGAGAAAACAAAAACATTTCATTAATTGAATGTAATCTATAAAAAGATTAGATTATTGAAAAATCAAAAAGTAAATTGCTTAACTATATATACTTCATTTGCGAATAGAATTACGTCACTTTTTCAATGAAATTGATGAAAAGTGACGTTATACAATAGTTTTTTATAGAGTTTTTATGAGAGAAAAGTTTCACACCCAGATATAAGGATATCTTTGCTTTTAAATACTAATAGTTCCATAGCCTAAAGGAAATAATCTGTTATACCTATTGAATCGGATGTAGTAAAGTACACAAACAAGTTAGGATGGTTTTTTTTAGAGTTTTTATAGAGAATTATGTGCAAAGTCACATTCTATATATGATACATTGGAGTTACATTGAGATATTTTGCATTATTATACAGAGTGAAACCGACATTTATTTTAATATAATAAATAACTTTTTCAAATTATTGAAGGAAAAAAACTATAATGTATATGCGGTGGTCAATTAAAATAGAGAAAATGAAATATAATTCCTCTTACTCTGATCTCTCTCACTCTCAATTATTATATAATCATTATTTTACAAGTTGGTGCAGTCTATTAAAACCGTAACTGAGAAACTAACTGGGAAGATAAACACGCATACTTTGTATTTGTATTTGAAACTTCGAGTCAAGGTATTTAAATGTTAATATAACAAAACTATAATTAACATTTTGAAATTTTCTATAAAATATTCCATTTTTTAAGAAGTAGCAGTAATTGAAACGACGAAAAATACAAAATAAGATCATAATACCGAAGTTTAGTAAACTTAAATAAAGGCGATGAACATTGAATTCAATTTAATTAGAGTTTTCTAAAAGCTATTAAAATATCCATTTACTTGTTTAATGAAAATATGAACTTTTTCTTGAACAGCAAATAAAATTAAGCTAACGTTTTAAGTTCCTGAAAATAATTCAGTCAAGTTTTTTTTTTAAATTAAATAAAAAAGTATCATCAAATAAGATTAAAAACTAATGGTAGTTAAGCAAATCTCTCTCTCTCTCTCTCTCTCTCTGTATATATATATATATATATATATATATATATATATGCTCTGCATATATATATATATATATATATATATATATATATATATATATATATATAAAAATTATGCTATTAATGGCTTTAGTAAAGGAGAGGAGAATAAACGAGATGCTAATTTTTATTACAAATAAAGAAGTTTAATTGAAGTATAAATTTCTACAATTACATTATTCTTCAGGATATGAACTAAAATCCAGAATTAAATTGAATTTTTATACTCCTTTCTATAAATGCACAATTTTTAAATAAAGTTTTTAAAATAAAGAAATAATAAAATTAGTTATGAAAGGAATAATAATAATAAAGTTTGATAATTCAAAACTAAAAACATAGGGAATATTTTTCTGTTTGGTCGCTAATGAAGAGATGATAAATGGATCGCAACATCAGGGAACTCCGAAGACTGAGAATCTCTGTATATATTATTTCTTAATATTTTTGTGGTTCTGGAATATTTTCTTTTTAACTTTTGCATAATTACCAATGTATGATCATCAATGCTTTTACATAGAGGAGCAATACGTAACTAGCCCCTCA
>BMAW01051946.1:123002-133297 GCA_019974015.1 Nephila pilipes
TATAAAGAATTATGCTATTAATAGCTTTAGTAAAAAGGAGAGAATAACGAGATGCTAATTTTATTACAAATAAAGTTTAATTGAAGTATAAATTTCTAATTACAGTATTCTTCAGGATATAAAACTAAAATCAGAATTAAATTGAATTTTATACTCCTTTCTATAAATGCACAATTTTTTTTTTTTTAAATAAAAGTTTTTAAAAATAAAGAAATATAATAAAATTGGTTATGAAAGGAATAATAATAAAGTTTTGATAATTCCCAAAACTAAAAACATAGGGAATATTTTCTGTTTGGTCGCTATTAAAAAGAAGGGCTAGTAAATGGATCGCAACATCTGAGGAACTCCGAAGACTGATCTCCTTATATTATTTCTTAATATTTTTTGTGTGGTTCTGGAATATTTTCTTTTTTAACTTTTGCATAATTACCAATGTATGATCATCAATACTTTTACATAGTTGCATTTAATTCGTGATTGAGATTTAGTTAATTTTTCTAATTTTTAGAGTTACTGAATTTAGTATATTAATTACTGTCATAGAAGTAATAAATTACATGTGGTATACATATTTTTTGTATATTGCATGCTTTTATGCACAACAACCATAAAAGGGACGGCAGTCGAAAACTCTAGAAGAATCCTTTTAAATTTTTTACTTTGATTGATCGCAAATTTTAATATAAGAATAAATATAATATTTTTTCATTTGAAACAAACAAATAAAGCAAAATTGCTTTATTTTATTTATATTATCAATTTAAAGTAAGCATAACTGCATAAAAAAACTGATGTTTGCAAGTCTCTGGACGACAGTCTTAAATATATGCACCTTAAAACAACTAATTTAATAAAAAAAAATAAGATTTAAAAAATATTTTTAAGATTAATTTGATATACATTCACAAAGAGGTATTTTAATTATACATTACTGATTCAGTTAAGTCATGAAATACGAGTAATACTTCAAGAAACACGCACACACACAATCTCTCTCTCACACACAAGCACACAACGAATCCTTTACAAAAGATATTAATAGTAATCATATGACTATATTTGGCAATGATCCTTTTATGAAGTTTCTAAAACGATATTAATCCCACTAATAAAGTAAAAACACAACAAGTAATTGAAAATTAATAAGGTTTAATAATTTCTTTTCATCATTTACCATGATGTTGTACAAGTATAGGTTGCAAAGGTTGTTTTAAAATTTGTCAGACGTAACATGATTTTGGTGACAGATTATAAAATAAAAACATTGCTTATAAATTTTACACTGATCCCACAGTGAAATGGTCTTTTTAATAATAAGCATTTTATAATAAGATCAAACATAAATCTTTTTTATTCGAAGAATATTCTGTTTCGAAGATTGCTCCGATATTTTTTTTTGGATGAAATATTTAACTAAGGTCTGTGATAACCGTCCCAAAAATCAATCTTATTAATTCCACGAGGATAACTAATACTTTAAGTAGGTACTTTGGGAAAATTTTCTTCTAAAAAAATACATTTTTTTCAAAATGTGTAGGAACAGTCTTCAAAAACATTAGTCACTATGTGATGCAATTCTCATCGCATCTGAACAAAATTAGTATCTTGAACACATATATGACTCAAAAATAGCTAAATTATGGTGTAAATGGATTATTTAACTAACTTAATTAACCTAGTTAAAATTCTCTTCTAAAATAATTTTTCCACAATTGAGTACTATTTTTTTTCTCGTGTCTAATTTACCTCCTTAAAGTCAGTTTAACTTAATGCTAAATGTGTGGTGCTAACATTTGACGATGAAAATTTCACTAGACAAAATTAAAATTTTTTACAAAACACTGTGAATGGGATTGTTTATTATTGTTGCACTAGAAGCAACACGATGGCTGTTGGTGTCGAACCTAATAATTTTGAACCTCGGTCAAGTGACGAGGATGATACCTGAGCTGGAGTCTCTATCTCCTAACTTCCACACCATGCCGAAGAGAGGACTTTGACGTGACGAAAACCACCTTGTCGCAAGTCCGAGACCATTACCTACCGCGGCTACAATTCCCTTCAGAAAATATTCCATTTGAAATTACTATCGGACATCGCAGAGTCTTAAGGAGCTGTATTGAGTTGTATAAATCTTAAATATTGGCCCAATCATCAGGTGGTGCTAAGAAACTGAAAATCTTATATATCATTCCGAACAGTTTTTCCCGAATATCTATGGAGCTAATTATCCGGTTTGACTGGAATTTTGATTGTTAGATTATTTAAACTAATTTCTATCTAATTCTCTCTCTCTTTAAAAATGTGGGTTTTAGAATGGAAAATATATTGTAATGTAATTATGAAATATTCAAATTTAGCAATAATTTTTAGAAAAGCTCTGTAATATATATTTTTTTAAAAAATAAGAAGTTTATTATTTATGTAAAATGTTTTAAATATGTTTATAATATACAGCACTCGTAATCCTTTTTTCTCTTAATTTTTCCCTTTTGTTATTTTACTTTTTTAATGTGTTTTCTTGCTTACTTCTGTAAGCTTTGTGCGGTACTTTGTGTAGCAAGGGGATTTGTTGGAGTTTTCAATAAAAAAAAATACAGCACTATATATAATGTTAAACAAAAACGATTAAATTACTTGAAAAAGGAAACAGTTATTTATTTCCCAATTTGGCAGACATTTTTCTCTGTAATTTTAAGACATTTTAAATCTCTCTTTTCAGTAAATTATTTTTTATTCATTCTTCAAAATGTCACTGGCATGGGAAAAACAAGGATCGAGGGAAAAAACAACAACTTTTTTTTAAAATTTTTTTTAATTAAAATCTTCGTTAAGTTTGCCTTCAGAAATATGTTTACCACAAATTAGGTTTTGTTTACTGCATTTTGGATCTCCATTGTAAAAACTATTGAGAAATGCGCATAAAAATATCTTCATTTAATTCAATATCTTTTTCACTATATATTTCAAAAATGTCTTTGTCTAATAATATTTTTTAAATTTCTTGTTATTCAGACACAGTTTCTTTCAATTTTGGCACGTGATATCTTTGATTAGTAAGGCAATATCTAATTTTCTTCTTTTAAGGTATCCGTATACCTTTAAAACGCCATTTTTGTCAAAAATTTCGATTTTCTAACTTTAATGTTAGTTTAAAATTTAAACTTTTTTCTTTCTAATAGAGTTTGAATTTTGCTTATACCTCATTTAGAACTTAAGTTACAGGAATTTTAATTTTACTCGGTAGCTAATTTTTAATTGTATTTGAAAGTTTGTTTTTGATTTTTTGCAAAATGAGTTTTCTCGACATATTCACTTATGGCAACATAGATATCAGAAAATAGCTATGAACCAAATTAATTTAAATTTTGCAAGTATCTTCCTTATATAGTTTGTAAGAACCCCTACTACTTTCATGGTTGTAAAATTGATACATTTTTAGTAACAAAGGTGTAAATCATGTATTGTTATAACTTTTTCTTGATTTTTCATTGTTATTTGACTCGAAACACAATAAAAATTATAGTAATATGATTTTCATCTTGAAAGTAGTACTAGCTACAGAAAATTTTATGATGAATAAGATAAATTTTACAGAATAAGGATATTTTTGTTTACTTTAGAGTTATGAGCGTTATTCTGATAGTCAATTTATGTACTATTTTCACCATGCTTCCACTCTAATTTTTTTTTTTTTAAAAAATCAAAAGCAGATTATTAAATGTGTTTTTCATAATTTTAGGTTATATTTTAGCATTAAAAATATTTTGATAGCAAATATCAATGTATTTCAAAAACTTTTCTCGGAAAGTGTACGAATACCTTAATAACTATCTGATGTTTTTTCTTCTATTGATATTGCGACCAATAATGGAAAATTGATTAAACAAATAAATAATTGGTAGCAAACTTCAAATATTAGTCTAACTCGTTTGATTATATCTAATTTAAATGAAAGAATATTCTACAGTGATAATATTTGGATTTAAATAGAATAAATTATGTTTTCTCATTCTTAACATATTATTATAAATAGTTATTTCGAATTATCTGAACTTCTGAACACTAAAATGTACTAAAGAATCCCTCCCTTCAAAAATCACCTGGAATTTTATTGTTTATTTTTCCTCTTCGTCGCTATTGATAACATAAGTAAACTCCTTTTTTTCGTGTTCGATAGTTTTCGAAGCGAAATGCTCGAGAAAAAAAATCTGTATAGGGAACGGAATACTTTTCGTTCAAATATTTGATTTACTTCTATTTACTTTGCTAAATAAAGAACCGAAGGTTTTTCACATTTGCTTTCTGTTTAATTTTAAAGCTCTGATTTCGAAAAAAGATCGAGAATACCTAGTGCAGAATTTTTATTGACCCTTCTTTATGAAAGATTGAGTCTTAAAACTCTTTCTAAAAACCGGTTTTTTAATTTAAAGATTATTTTACCTGTCTTACTTACGTACAGCGTTAATAAATCAGTAACAAAAACTAAGTTTGAAATTTTTAGTCGTGTATTAATACTAAAATACACATATTTTTTTGAATGAAATATTTTTTCATTTGTTTTATGCTAAATATGACAAATATAATGTTAATGTAGCTTAAGAAATAGAAATTTCTTTAGTTATATATACATTAAGATTACAAATCTCCAAATAAAATTTGACTTCCTTAATGAAAATAATTTTTTTTATCTCTATATGCTCTATTTACTTTTGTATTTAGTCATAAATTATGACTGCACTCTTAATGATTTTTGTATCTATACCAGATACATGCATTTCTTAGATGCCTGATGAATGAAATCAGAGATATTTAAAATAGAAAAAAAGTTTTGGGTTTCTGAGGAAAAAAAATAATCGCTTAGATTCTCAAAAAATATTTTTAATGTCGTTTTAGCTACCAGTGTAGCCAAATGGTTATGGTCACGAGCTTGAGGAAGGCACTTTTTCCGTAGGTTCGAGACCAGATACTACTATAGACCCACCATGTGGCGGGGATGATGCACTTTAAATCTATCGAAGCTATATGTCCTTTCCCTGGAGTGGGGTTGGAGTTTGGAGAGGGAGTCTCAGCTCAGAGTCACTCTTCGGTACTTGACCGAGGTTCAAAATTATGAAGCCGAGTACTAACATATCTCGTGCTTTGCTTCTAGATGCGACGTAAATAAACAATCAATCAATCGATGCCATACTGGATAAGATTTTGGAACTATTTAAGTCTGACGTATTCAAAGAAATAAGAAAAATCTTGCCCAGTAAAATATAGAATCTAAATACAAAGAGAAGCATACCGTTACGGAATAACAATACAAGAAAAGCGAAAGGTGCAATACAAGACACACGAATAATTATACATATTTTTATTTTGACAAAAAATGAATTTTTACATGTGTTACTTTATGAACGCTGCTTTAGATATGTTTTAAAAATGAGAGGATAACGTCAGCGAGAAGATTATATTTGTATTACAGCATAAATGGTAATTTTTTAAAAAATTCTTTTGTTTTGTATTTGAAAATTTTAACTCAAACTCATTGTAAAAGTTTAATATAATAACAAGTGTTCTCTAATTTATTGATAGATTAAAGTGCAAATATATACAATGTAGAAAATTTTAGAAAAATGCAATGAATTTGGCAATTGGATTAATCTTGGTTAGTAAAGAATTTTCGATGATGAAATAATGAATTACATAAAATTAAACATTTAATACCTATGATAAAAATTGGGCTTATGACGTAAGGAAGTATGAATAAAAAATAAAATAATTCGCTTAAAATTCCATATCACATACCTTAAATACCTAGGAGTGAGAAAAGGCGTTAAAGAAGAGTTAATTTAACATTTTTCTAAAAAATACAACAGACATTAAAAAATCAGATACGTCTAAGAATGCCAAAAATAAAGTTTTACTGACAAATATTCTCATTTTAAATTTGTGTGTGTGTGTGTGGTTGAGAAAAATATAAAATTACACATAACTTAGGATTTGTATCCCATTAAGAGCATTTTTGAGATGCTCTTTTTAAATTTTATTTTTCATAATAAACAAATATATTTTATTTGAAGTGTTATAAAACAGATTTCCGATAAGAAGAATATAAAAGTAAGGGATTTTGTGGTACGAAGCCTTTTTCATTCATATAAAGCGTAATAAGCGAGTAATGTTTTGAATTTATTTTATTTTATTTGATCTTTTATAGTAATATGAATGATATACACTCAGGAATATTGAAAATATCACACCAAGAAGACAGCTTCGGATTGACCTAAAATTTAATTCACTTAATGAAACAGATGAAAGATTAACTTGATCCCGATATCAAGAAAATTAAATATATACGGTGTGTACAATTAGACAAAAATAATGCAACTTCAATAGCCCATCGGACCACCTCCTGCTGCAAAACATGCTGCAAAGTGATTCAGTATTGAGTTGATTAGATGTTGGATGTTGTCCTTAGACAGATGGGCCGATAAATCTTGAATAGCCTCCTCCAAACTATGTACAGAGTGACACGACGGCATATGGTGTTTCAGTTGGTCCCACAAATGCTCTATAGGGTACATGTACGGGGAGGGGGTCGGCCTTGGAAAAGTCTGAACATGAAGTAGAAAGTCTTGAGCTATTCGAGCCATATGTGGACGAGCTTAAGCTTGCTGAAAAATTGTTCCTGGAAGGCCATTTAGGAAATGTCCCTTATGGGGTCGAAGAATGTCATCAACATAAACCTGGTTCCTTAAAGTTCCATGTACCATAATAAGAGTGAATCGGCTATCATACGCTGTGCCCCCCCCAGCCTATAAATCTTGTTGTGCGGGCAGTGTGAGTGGAATTGTACAATTCACCACAACGCGCCTTCCCACCCTTACACGGTTATCATTCGTCCCGAAAATGAACCGGGATTCATCACTAAACACCATGTTTTATCAAACTGGGGCCTTTCACATCGCTCTAGTTTTGGCACCACTGTTGATGGAGTTGCGGATGTTTCTGTGTTAAAGGCAGTACACGAAAAGGGGGCTTGGAATACAGATTTGCTTCCGCAAGGCGTCTGGAAATGGCTTGTGGAACAATTGCAACCATACATCTGATCGTGTATCGTGAAGCGAATTAGTGTGGGATCCTCGAGACCTTGCTGCAGATCCTCTTAAGCCGGCTCTCAAGACCCGGCTCTCCGCAAGTGGGAACCATCTCTTGTCCACTGCTCCCAACATATTCTGCTGGCACACAACGAAAGGTCAACCTGGCGAGCAACATGGAAGGTAAACCTGCCTGTAGTTTTCATGTAGATGATCAGACCCTTTCAAACTCGCTTAACCGTGTGAAATGTCTTTTCACACGTCTGCCCCTGGCATCATTGTCTTCCTAGAGTCGGAATGTGATCGTTACGTTTATGATTCTTGCATTATGCCCCATTTATATGACCCACTTCCCGATTGCAGTACCATTGCATGGTGTACGGTCTTGCTTATTGGAACCAAACTCGAATCATTTTTACATCGGATATCATTCACCTAATTTGCAAAGTTTCGCGATTGTAGCTTACCTCCTTCTTGGTACGCTATTTTTAATATTCCTGGGTGTATGTAAAATAGAAATTTTGTGAAAGCAAAATAAAGCTGGCGTGCTGTACAATTTCTCTGACATAGAAACTAGATTAGAGAAAGAGTTGGGAGTTTTAATCATTATTAATTATTATGGACGAAGTATTGAAGTCAATAAAGTTGAATAAAATGTACTTCTCTAACTATAATATTTGACTAAATAAATATTGGAAATATATTTGGAGAGAACTACACACACAGAAATCCGATAAAACGGAAGTTTCCTCTGCTGAAGTTCATATGATAAAAATAAAATCAAATGACTGTTTTCAAAGAGCTTTAAGTCACACCAAACGTTTTTTCGGAAAGTAATATATTTGAAATACATAATGGATATGTTTAGCTTTTATAAAAAGAGTTGGCTTTACAGTTTTGTGATAAGGGTCATAGAAAAGTCTTTTATAGCAAAATCTTTAGTTTCTAGATTTATCAAAGAATTATTCTGAATTTTTGAGGTCTTTGTACGTTTTGTAATTTGTTCCACTTATAATTTCATTGATAGGACGTAGGTTATGTATAAAATATTTTACTTTCGAAATAAAAATATTGGAATTTCATACTGATTTATTCTTCAATAAAGTTGCCTTAGTAAAGCTATGCAAACAACAGAATAAGAGAAATTTTTTTGTTTACTTAAAAGATTTCTTCGAAAGACTTTATTTGCTTCAAGCTATGATTTTGATTCAGCTACATGTAGCCATATTTTGACTTTATTTTTGAAATGAAAGAAAAATAATCTGTGATGCAGAGAAAGACTTAGATGTAAAGAATGAATAATTCTAGAATTCTCTCTCAAGGAAATAAGAATCCATTATTACTTTATTTCTTATTTCTGAAGTTTTGACTTAGAATAAATGAGTTAGAAGCTAAATTAAAACTTGTTCCAGTATGTGATTTAAAAGTGTAGACAAGAAAACTGTCTATTTTCTAATTAAGTAGTATAATTACATATTTCGCACCTATCTAATATAAATATTAAATTATCTTTATTTTCATAATGAAGTTCAAAATACTTTTGAGAGAGAATACCAGATATAGGCATCAAGTCTTCTATTATTTAAGTTATAAGAATAAGTTTCCTGATTTATGCATAATGTTTGATTTACAATTCATTTATTTCTCCATTTAATGGATTAATGTACCATATATTTCCGTACATAAGCAGAGAAATTTGGAATTTTTTTCTAAGCTAAATTACGGGGAGAGGGAGTCGTCTATTTTATGGATCCTTTAGTTTGCAAAAAACGTAGTTCATCTTTCTTTACCTGCGTGCATGCAATAAATCGTCAAATATAACACGTTTTAATCATTTTAGTTTGTGTATATTAAGTTTATGAGTAAAATAACACTAAAGGAAATGAGGTCGTTCTTTTTAGGAAAACGAAGTGTTTTATTTTTGAAAGTGTTTATATTACTGGTTTGTTGAGTCGTAGCTAAAAAGGAAAAATTTGATGTTGGGGAAATTTGCTTCCAGCTAACGGAAACGTACCGAAACGTACACCAAAAATAATAATATTGTACCGTAGATAAAAAGCACATAAAAATAACAATGGAAGAATTATATTACTTTACTCTTCTAATTTATATACATTTTGGATGTTTTAAATGTAAACTTTAAACAAAAGTAAAATAAAAAAAAAAAAAAATACAAATTCTTTAAAATCTGTGTGTCAGAACACGAGGATAAGAATTATTCATCAAATTCGTTTTCACTCGCTGGAATATCTGGATGCATATCATCATCACTTTCAAAGTCTCCCCCCCCAAAAAAAAAAAAAAAAAAAAAATCATCTTCTCTTCAAACACAAAATTGTCCTTGCTATCACCCATACAATTTTTGATGCAGTACTTTTCAAAAGTTCGAACAATCATTTTATTTTTTTCATTTCATCTTATGTATGTGTTTTGAATTTTGGTTAGAGTTTCGAAGGAAAAAGGTATCTCGGCTTATATTCGGTTGTTTGATTGACCGTTTATTGACGTAGCATTGAGAATCGACACGATGGCTACTGGTGGCGGATCTCATAATTTTGAACCTTTATTAGGACCGCACTTGATCTAGCATACCCTCTCTAAACTTCCACACCACCACAACGGAATAACTTGGAGTATTGACAGATTTAACGTACATCAGACTTGTTTTACGGTGGATCTTTTGTGGCATCAAATTTCGAATCCACGAATCGACCAGGCTTTCTCGCGACCATGACCTTTCGGCGCGACATAATAGAAATATGTGGTTAACATATTTTAAAGTATAATTTCAGTATTTCGACAGTCATGTTTATCTTTACAGTTAATATTGTTCTACAGCTACTTGAAGGCGTGGTAGCTTATTAGTCATTGTCGCGAACTCGAGACCTGCATTGTTTCCGTCTCTGCGTGAATTGCATCCCTGATGCCACTTAAGACCCGCCGTGTAGCCGGGCTGATGCAAATTAAATTTGTCACGGTTATAAGTCCTTCCATTTATGTAGAATGGAAGTTTGGAGAGGGAGCTGCCAGCTCAGGTGTCATTCTTGTCACTTTTTGAAGTTGGTCTAGTCGTAATTTTTTCTTCACTATCCTCCGGAGACTTTTAAGTAACGTGAATAGTATAAAATTAAAATTTCTCCCCATCCAAAACAAAACGGCAGATTCATATATATATATATATATATATATATATATATATATATATATATA
>BMAW01051946.1:143297-165658 GCA_019974015.1 Nephila pilipes
ATATTATTTATTCACATTTATAAGAATTTTTTTCGAAATTTAATTCTTGATAGTATAATTATAGGAAGGATAAAATACTATTTAAGGGAAAAAAATATAAGTAATATTTCATTTTCGTTTAAGGGCAGATGAAACAATCAATAACAAAAACCTAGTAAAAGTTTATTTCTAATAGTTTTTGATCAAATGAAAAATATGAGAGATGTCTCTACAAAACGATTCTAAAAAAAGACTATTTATCAAATTCAAATTTTGAAGTTCTTAAAGGATTTTATATTATCCATTTCAGAAAAAGCCATATTGAAATTTAACAAGTTTATAATAGTTTTTTTTATTATTAAAAGCGACATAAAATTGAAGTAAATATCTTAATTAAATAAAGAAATATTCATTTCGGTGCTGTGTTTGTGGTATCTTTTTTGCTACAAATTTTACAATTTCGTTTCGTTTCTTTATTAAACATAATAATTGTATTTAATAATAAAGAATGAAGAACAAATACTTTACAAGTAACCTTTTAATCGAACGTAGGAAATGCGACTCATGGAATGAAAATTGTATCAATAAGCCATGCTTCCGAAATTTTTTGTTTGATAAGAATAAACAGCAACAGTTAAAAATTCATATACATCTTTTCTAATTTATCGCAATATTACAGATATAGAACATTTGAATGTAAAAAACTAGATTGCTTATATAATTGTCTACATTTTGTTCATGATAAATTAATAAAAGAAAAACTTAAATCTACCTCTTGAAGAGGTCCCATTAGAAAATAGACTCGGGATATCTTATAAATAAATACTCAAAAACAAAGGATTATATCTACACTTTTTGGAAAGTTATCCTGATTGTACTATTTTTGTTTCTTTACTTTCTTTAGTGCAGAGATAATTGTTTTAAAGCAACAATCCTAGTTTTTGATAATTTTGTACATATAATTTGTAATAAAAACGTTAAAATATGTAGTTAATTTAAAGACCAAAATGTGTTCATAGTTACTAATAAAATTAATAAGGAAACTTTGTTTTTACCTTTTTAAATTTTTAAAGAATATTTTTTTTGAAGTCATGTTGCTTAACAATGAATATTTAAAAAAAACCTTTTCATTCTTACACTCATTATTAATACCTAACGTTGACATTTCCTTTAATTTATAGATAAAAAGATCACGTTGTAAATCATTTAAAGCAAATGTAAAGATCTTTTTTTCATATTAAGTATTATCACATTCAATCAAGTTTGTTTCGGAGGAATGATGCAATCTAAAACGCAAACTAAACTCAAATAAACGCAATCTAAAATAACAAACACATAATGAAATAACGAGATTTGAAACTGTTAGACAATAAAGTTATTAATATGAAAAGTGGGTAAACGGATAATTTCTTACATATTTCTTGAAATTTAATTCACGAAATTTTAATTACGTTTTGAAGATAATTATATGCTCTCTTTTATCGTCCGAAAAACATCAGGCGGAATAATAGCTCTTCTTTTAGCCCTTCTTTCTACTTCCATAAGGAATAGGATTATTCCACTCGTCCGTTTTGATTTAAACTTTTCCCACTACAAAAAGAATGAAAATTATAAAAAAGATTTTTATTAAGTAATTTTCATACTAAATAGCTGTGAAATTTGTTGATTTTGAATAATGAAAAAAACAGAAGTGGATTGATTTATTTGCTGAAGTTGATCTAACAGACTGTGTAAGAAATGTAACAATATTATCTAATTTTAAATCACAAATCTCTATCAATACTACAAAATCATTAATAAGAATCAAAACGTAATAATTTCTGGATCCTACAGGGGAATGGAACAGTCAAGAAAACAATATGTTAATATTACACACTTAATTTTTTTTATTTTCGAAAAAATATGTCCTTTTAGATAAGCGTACAGACAAAGAGAACATAAACATTTTAATTGATAATTGTTAATTTTTTTTAAAATTCGTTTTGTAGGTAAGCTAACGAATAAAATTGATATTCTATCTATATTTTGGTTTTCGAAATTGTTACTTTTGATTTTGCAAACCCATCCTTGGTTTACCCATTCTTAATCATAGGAGAGAGCCCGAATTAAATATCAATTGAGTTTTGCTTGATGAAATTAACATAAGAGATTGAATAAAAAAAAATTAAAAAAAAGTCTTTTCAGAATATTTATAATAATTTTTGCACATTAAAAACTAAATTGTAGGCTCTCTATGTGTCTGTAGTAAATAATTAAGATAAAAGGTCACTATATACTTCGTCTTCTATTCTAAGTCTTAAAAGTATTTAACTTGGAAAGGAAGACTATATACATATTTTAATTCCTCGAAAAATATCAAAAGCTAAGTTTTCATATTTATTTAGATTTTATAAATATCTTCTTTTGTTAAATCTTCGGACGTTTTCACTGAAGTTAGCAAATTAAATACGCCATAAGTAGAGAATGATGGTCAAATTGCCATACACAACAACTCAGAATCAATCTACTGCTTTGGTATAGTTAGTTTATCTACTTTTCAGATAATCATATTTGTATTAATTTCATGACTTTTGATACTGAAATGCAGATACTAAAATAGTGTCTAAATACAAGTAGAGATTTTTTAACTTTCGTACCTTGTAGAAAAAAGGTATGTTTTGCTTGTATGGATTTACTAGACCTGTTATGGCTTATATTTATTCTAGGTCATAACGAATAATTTTAAGTAATTTCATTTTATTTATTTTTGTGTTCATTAAAATATATTATACATATATTATATTTATAACTCCTCCTTCCCTTTTTTCATTTCCGTATCCCTCTAACCGTGAAATCTCTTGCTTGCACAAACGGTTTTAAGCATTTAAAAAACTAACTGACATTTTTAACTGAAAATTTATTATGCCTCACATTTATTCACCTTGATGTATTTTTCAGAACAAATAACATTTTTGACATACATTTACATGGTTTCGTGGAAAAAAAAATCTATAAAGACCCTTCATTTACGTTTTTCTATTTCTTTTTTAAATTGAAATTTTTCAATTTCCTGTTTTAGGTGTTCTGATATTTTCCGGTTTTTTTTCACTATCAACAATTTTGCTAATTTCTTCTTTATTGTATAAGGTATAAATTTGTCATCTTAATACATCTGTCAGGTTTAGTTCAGCTGTTTTCCAAATTTATTTATAGAAAGCCATCTTTTTTATAGCTTGTTTTGATTATAAGAAGTATTTATATGGATAAAAAGAGCATACTCATTTATTGGAATCCGGTCAGTTACATTGTAAAAATAAACGCACTTATCATCTCCCAGTTCCTCTGTACATATAAACGCAACAACTAAGTTATCACCAGTACCTACTTTACCTTTTGTTTCATTATAATATGAAATTATGTTTGGCTAATGTTTTTGTCCATCTAAAACTTTGGCTTCAGAGTGCGTAGTTGAAACGAGGATTATTGATTTATTCTTTTTCGGTTAATATGAAATATGAATCATAATCGATCAAAAACCAGATAATGACGAAAATACTTTTCTATCACGTGACATCTACTGAGGTATATTTGAAAACTAGACCATCCAAGAATACTTGAATAATTTCTGTACTCATTTCTGTAGATATTAGTGATATCGGGAGATTAGACACAGCCAGGTAAAAGGCCATATAATTTATTATTTTAAGGAAAAAAAATTCTACAAGTCTGGAAAAGTTATCAATTAAAGACATTTATTTATTTAAAGAATCCTTAAAATGTAAGATGTTTTAATTAAAATTCATGAGAGTTATCACTGAATAAAATATAGAAATGGCTCTATTAGACCCATTGAAAATACGAAAGTTAAAACAAAAGTTATATGACAGAGTGACTACCCATCATAAATGACAGATTTTGGGTGTGGTGACTTTTCCATGTCAACAAAATGCATGTAGTAGCACATTGAAATTTTATAAGATAAATGTTTGAAACCATAGAAATCACAACATCAGAGAACCTCAAACAACAATACAACATATTTATCGTCAATAAAAAGGTTGCCTTCGTCCACTTCAGGGATGTTTTGGAAACATGTTGTTGAAATTATTATTTCAGCTATTACGAACTGTGGTTTCTACATAGTGCCGAGTAATTAGAAAAAGGCATATCCACAATTTAGCAGACAAAGAAATTTCGCATTGGAACTATCAGATTTCTCATACTTTTATAAGAATGGATATGTTCAAGGATATAGTACAACTTGTAATTTCGATTCTTTGGTCCAATGAACATAATACTTGACTTTGCATACATGTATAGAAATTCATTTGTGC
The DNA here is from genome assembly GCA_019974015.1 of Nephila pilipes. Classification (NCBI taxonomy): domain Eukaryota; kingdom Metazoa; phylum Arthropoda; class Arachnida; order Araneae; family Nephilidae; genus Nephila; species Nephila pilipes. The sequence goes on from BMAW01051946.1 coordinate 147,590, forward strand.
CACCAGCACTGTTGCTTTAAATTGTTAAAAAATTATTTGCATATTAAATTCCTTTTTTAAATAAATCCTAGTAAATAATATCTTGATATTTATTCATGCTACGAAACCCCAAATACCCAGGGCAATATTTAGCAGCACAAACATCGAATCATTTTTCGTTACTTTACATTTTGAAGAATTTTGAAAATGGCAGTTTAAATAGCAGCTTAAAGAAATTCTGATAAAGACCTTTTATTGAATGATGCAGACAATTTTGAGAAATAAAGGGAAATAAAACCATAAGAAAAACGAATAAAAAAAAAGGGAAAATAATACATTTTAGGTAAGAAAACTATTGTTACAGCTAAACGTATTTTAGATTGTATTATTTGGCGACTGTTTGAATCATTGAAATGAAACAAATATCGCACAAATTTACTTTTTAGCGTATTAATAATTAAGCCTTTCTAACTTTACACAGAATTTTTGAAAAACAGAATTAGAAAGCAAATATAATTTTCAAGACATTATTTATTTATCAGTTACAATCTACGAATTTTATAAATGATGAATGAATTACATTGTTATTACTTAAAGGTGTATTATATTCTGTTATTGAGAAAGTTTCCTTATTTTATGAAAAGTCTGTTGAACAAAATTAAATTTACTTTCAATGTTTCATTATGAAGATGTGTTAAAATTATTTTATAATAGTCTGTGGAAGACAATCGCATTGAAACAGTCGTGTTTTATCTTAAAAAAAAAATAAAGAAAACTATCAAAAAAGATATTGCATTCAATTTATCGTCAGTTTCCAACACTTTGAGCCCTGTTTTCATTTGTATGAAAATGCTGTTTTAATTTAAAACGGAGAATGAAAATAATATATTTTTCTTTATTGTTTGATTTCTTTCTCTCAGAATAAGACATTTTATTTTCATTGTACAGGTTATTCATTACGTTGAAAATGTCTTGCATGATATCCTGCTTTCATTAAAGGTCTTTAAAGAAAACAGATTTAAGTATGAGTAATCGGAAATCTGAAATTTTTCATAGTTTAACATGAAAGAGAAGAGATGGAGGAGGAATGATTTTTTCATATATAGTCTCATATACAAACAAAAAAATTATATTTAATGTTTGAAAACAAATAGATACACTTTGGTTAAAAAAGACTTTATAAAGAGAAGCTCTATATCGATTATTTACTTATTTTTTAGTACATATTTGTTTTAATTTTATAATAAAACCTTTCTGAGGGAAAGTAATTAATATTCAGTTTTTTTTGTATCTAATTCTCTGATACTGAAAATCATCACGATATTGAACTAAAATTCATTTATATTTTTTTCATTCAGTAATATCCGGTTATGAGAATGAATCAAATCTTAGTGGTTATTAATATCTATGGAGATATAACAGCTTTATATCTTAGCAATAGAATGGTTTGATTTACTTGGGAATTGTAAAGGTCAACATTTGTTTCAAAGATTTTTAAAACTCATAAGAAAGACAGTAAGTATCAGTTATACATCTTTTTGTTGATTAAAAATCTTTTAATGAGAAAGAATTGTATTATTTTTTTTTATCAATGTATGTGTTGACAGCATTACTTAATTTTCTTGGCTTTTTCATTTTTTTTCATAATATAGATAAAAGAGGAAAAGAAAAATGATGATTTATTAACTGTTGGCTTTTTTTTAAAAGAAATTAGAGATAGATGAAAAAAAAATTGATAAAAAAGTTTATTATACTCGCATAAATGAAATACTGATACATATTAATTTATGCACCCTTTCTCATTCATAATTCATTAATTACACTGATACTGTTAAATCATGACTTGAATACATTTTCACTCTACATTTAGTTAAATGAAAATTTTTAACTTTAAATGTTATAATTTATCTGAGGGAGTGAAATATAGATATCCTGAATGAATCATCTCTCTCTCAGATATTCTACAATTTCTCATAGGGAATTTATATACGTATAAATTGAAAATTAATTTTCATATAAAGTTATTTTAATCCATATATTCAGCGTTTTTGCTTGAAGGATGTATATTATTTAACCATCTGTACACATAAAAATACAATGATCAATAATTTATCAGACTATTTTATTTTAGTAAACCAATTATTTTGTTCATTGTAGAAAGCTGAATGCGTTTCTAATTACACAGTAAATTTATTAATATAGAAGGACAATATAATGAATTAATTTAGAATATCACATAATTCTATTTTTTATAATATGTTAAATTTTGGTTTAAAAAAAATCCAAACTAGTAATATATAAATGATAGCTTGGGGAAATATTCCAAATACAGTCTCGAAATCGTGCCGCTCGTACTTGTACGGCTAAATCATGACTTGAATACATATTCTATTGATTATGAGTTAATTGTTCTGTATAACCGAAAATATACGTAAGAAGTTGAAAGTTTTAAGTAAAAAAGAGTAGTTTTAGTAATTTCAGTCATTCAACAAAAAGACAGAGGTAATGATGATTTGTAGAGATAGTGGTGTAATCAACAGAAAAAATGTCCACAAATACGGGTTACAAATAATAAAATTTTAATTGCGTATTTAAAATTTAACCCAGTTCTTATATTAAGCTCTGATTACATTTATAATATGATTTGAACATTGAAAAATTAACTTTCTATCTATGTATCTGTATATGGTCTCTGATAATATGTATAATATTTTGATTACTTTTTAAATAACTAAAAATTGAGTAATACTTAATATTAGTAGCCATTTTTTGTATTCATCAAGTGACTTGTAAAAATGAAGTAAAAAAAAGTGTAAAAAATGTTTAATAAAATTGCTATGTTACCTTACATTTTTTAATTCGACATGTTTATTAGGAAGCTTGAAAGATATTTATGTCCTGACTGGTTTAATGTCTAATTACTAAGTTGTAATAATCCAATATGCGCCCATGAACTTTAAAATGTAAGAATCATTGTTTTTAATAAAGATGGAATTCTGCAATTGAATTGAAACCAATTTCTTAACCAAAAAACATTTTTTCTGAGCTATTTAAGTACATTACATAGAATTAAATGGCCTATATCTTTTTTTCTGATCGAAATGGGATTAAGCTTTCCAATATTTAAAATAAAACTAGAAGTAAAGAGAAAAATGGATCTTGCTAAACTATTATAAAAGGAAAATGTGATATAATTTTTTTTATGTTTTAAAGTTAAACTATTTTCAACCAATAAAAGTAAATATATATATATATGTATTATAAGAGGGAAACATTAAAATATATTATCAGAATAAGTAAAAGCAAATCTTTGGCCAATTACTATTTCATAATCGAAATTGAGAAATCTATCTTCGTAGTTAATATTTTTAAACTATCATTTTCGAATGTAAATGTAATTTTTCTTCTCGCTAATTATTTTAATTATAAGTTAATATTTTGTTTAGTTGTAAAAACATTGTATTTGAGTCGCACAGAAAAAGTACTTTATTTCTCTTTGTATGTAGTAAGAAGTAAATAAATTGCAATTCTCGCTAAGAGTACTCAAAACTCAAACTTCTTCATGAGTACTTGTATCAACGAAAATTTGTTATCGACAGGTCTTCTGATACATATGGGACATTAAACTATGAAATATTTGAAAGCTTCTTGTAAGATTATTGTAAATTCTGTCTAAAAATTAACTTCGAGTTTGAAAGTTCATAATCAATCGCCTGAAGACCAAATATGATATAGATTTTGGGGAGCTTTTTAGCGAGTATCAATAGCGAATAATTAGTGAATATTCTTTTAAAAAACATTATTTAGTACAATGCGTGAAAGAAAAGCAAAATGAACCCCTGCAACTTTTCTAAATTTCTTACCGAGAAACAAATTATTGAATATTATTCAGCTAAAATATGACATTTAATAAGAGGAATCAGAAAGGGGAAGTATTTCTTGAAATTTGCCGCACATTTCAAGAAAAATTAATCTTATTTCTTTAGAAACAGAAGAAAAAAAAGTATCTGAAGAGCGTATTCTTAGCAATGGTGCTCTTAAATATAAAGGGAATGTAGTCGACACTTTTTGTTTCCAGTTGAGAGATTAAATCTAGATTAATGCTCTATGTTGGACACTTATTGAAGTTCCAGGAAATAGTTTTTCATTTTCCAATTTTATTACAAGCGAGGAAAATAAAATGTTAGCTTGACAGAAGAAACGCATGCTTCAGTATATTGTGATTCATTTAAAATTCCCTTAACTTAAAGAAAGATATAAACTTAAATTAAAGATACCTTTAAAAAACATAACTTTATACTTCTTACGAAAGTTTTCAGTTTTTATTTTCTAAAATTATGTATAAACTAAGTTGCAAGAATTTATTATTAAAGCATGTGTGGTAATGCTATTACGAAGTTAAGCATCAGTTTCTTTAAAAGATTAAGACGTTAAAAATTGTTAGAGAAAGATTTTCTCTTAAAATGGCACAAAAAAAAAAAATCTGACGAAAAATAGCTTAATTTACATGCGATTACTAACATTATTATCTGAATACATTTCAATAAAGCCATGTGATACACACGCACCAATAAATAAAGAAACCCGTTCCATTACTTCTTCAAAAAATACAGAAAATGATGACATTAGAACACAAATAATAACTCTTTTATATATTTGAATGCTTTTTAAGATCAGCCTAAAGTTTAGGATCCAGTGATAGGTGTGTTATTGAACTTCGTGATTTGATTTATGTCTCAATCGATTCCGAGTGATTTTAAAATGACATATGGAAAATGGTAACAGTCACAAATTAGATAATTGTGGATTAGGCTGTTTAAATGATTTTACGATCCTATCGAGTTTTTTGTAGCCTGGAGGGGCTTAAATCACAGCAATTATTTCATGAGTTTTTTTTCTGTCTCACTATTGTCAGTAATTATCATACCAATAAGATCGAATTAAAGGTTAATAACTTTACTTAACCTACCGTTTCTCTATGTTTTTCAATATTACTGGTCTCGAAGTCTGATAATCGTTTATTAGTCAATTGAATATATTTCTCAAAGATATTTATATTCACAATTTCATATATTGTAGCTGATGGTCTACTTGAAATTGCTTGCAAAAGGCGTTGTAGTACTTTGGGCCACGTCACAGCTTTAGATGGAAGTTGGTAATGAATCTTTGAATGTCCAAATCTTAAAAATGCCGTAGAAAATTTTAAAAAGGAAGATTGGAATGAAATAAAATATTGAAACTATTAACTGTATTATTGCAATAACAAGAATCTTAGATCGATGAATAAAATTACTTTAGGTTCCAGTACAGGTAAGTTTAACTTTTATGTGAATTTGAACAAGAAATGTAAATAATTTATTTTGAGTATTTTGTATTTTGTCCATACTTACATTTATTAATATATTATAAAAATAAAAAATTTTTCCATTAATTTGGTGATGATTTCCTGTATTCCTGAGATGACTTCATTAATTTCGGAGTTGTTTGTAATGTAAAGGGTGGCAGTGTTTTCGTAATATTTACTTTGAATTATTTGTGTTAAAATATAATCAGTTCATAATACTCGTATGTTATGAAGCAATTTTGAATTTTGCAGATATTAAGATGTCTAATGTAGTTGGATTCTTGAGAATTTTAATAATTTAATTACAAATAGATTAGAAAAACTTATCAACTTCATAAAATTTTACAAATGCTGGATAAAAAAGATTGTTACTTTAGTTTTCTTAGAAAAACCCCTTTACCGCTTGATGAAAATATTATTTATTAAGTTTAAGTCTTTATGCTTAAATTATACATTACATTTAAATGAAACTTGACTTATAAAATCGAGAATATATTAGGTAGGCTTCCATTTCTAAAGTAACTTTGTCTTCTTTCTTTTTTTTTTAAAAAAATCAGTTTCTATGTCTAACAGTTCATATTATAGTCAATAGATAGCAATATTTGCTGTAATGCAATCACAAATATTGCTTTTTAGTTTTTTTTTTAAATTTTAAAAGTGAGGTTTTTTAATTGAAAAACGTTTTTGGGAAAAGTTTAAGAATTTTTAATATTTTTAATGTGTATTATTATAGTATAGTAGCTTTCATATAACGTTTGGTTTAAAAATGCAAAAATTTAAGAGGTAGATTACTCTGATGGTCATTAAAATTAGGAATGTTTGATTATGAAATTAAATACTGAAAAAGGACTACTAATGTTGAAGCTGATATGTTATTGAGGCATCCTGTTATACATTGCATCCAACACAGCTCATTTATTAGTTCTTGAAGAAACTAAAACTTATTAAAAATATGAAAAATTTAATGTTAGTAAGCATAAGAAAGTGAAGGTGCTACTGTTTGGAAATGAAAAACTTGTATAAAATTGTTGTACTTGTGTCATTCAGATTTAAAGTGTTAGAAATTGCTCATCGTGAATTTGGCCATTCTAGAGTTCAAAAAATGCTAAACTTAATTACTCCTGTGCATTATTGTAGTCTGGTGTTAGTCAAGACATTTCAGACTTTGTAAAACGTTGGGATATATAAGGTTAAACGTTGGGTTAACATGAAACAAAGACACAGACAAAAAAGTGTGAAATGTTACAAGTTATCCCTTCAACTAATAAACCATTTGAAGCATTTCAGTTGACACAGTTGATGGATTTCACAATAATAATTCAACAAAAAAATTCCTTCATATTGTAATTCACCATACCATCAGCTTTGTTTGGGCTTTTGCTTTGAAAAATGAAGTTACAGAAATTTATATAAATTGCCTACTACATGAATTCCAAATTCAAACTCCTCGAAAATTATTAATTAATAGACAATGCTCTTTTACTGCTTTAAAATTCAAAAGATCTCTTAGAAATTATAACGTTAAACATTTATTTACTACTTCACAACATCCTCAAACTAATCAGAAAGTCGGAAGAGTCATTCAATCTCTAATTACTAGATTAAAATGTAAAAATAATATTGATGTAATTGATGAATATAATAATACTCCTAGTTATTTTTCTGAATATAGTAATACTCATTCTTTAACTAAAGAGTTTCACCTGTATATTTAAGATTCGATACTTTAAATTTTAAATCTCCTTTAGAGCAAAATTACTAATATCATCCAGTTAAAGCCGCACGTAAACTAGCATAAAAGATAACTATAGAAAATCATAAGCAAATAACATTCTCACTGATACAAGATTTGATGATGTATTATTTATACCCGTGATATGATTCATGAAGGAACGTGCGAAAATTAAGTGACCCACTTAGTGGTCCATACAAAATTTTAAATAAATATTCTGATGTAATTTGTGAAAATAATAGATCCATTGTTTAAATAGAAAACCAAATAACTGAAACTGTCCGTTCTTCCAAATTAAGTTTATATTATCCACCAGTTTAAACTGGAACGCGAGTTCTAGGATTAAATTAAACCTTAGTACATGTTTATTAGTTTTGCCCCTGATCAAAATGTCCTGACCGAAGAGGAAATGGCTAAGTGCAAAACACTAGGAAGAATTTGAGGAAGTTGAATTTTAAATTTATCATACAGTGTTTTTGTACTAAGGGATCAGTCTTCCATGAATTTCCTTTGGCTCATGGTCTTTATTCGTCTTTATAGGGTGCAAATAGAAATGGGAAGCTAACTTTTAATTTTAGCTCTGTGCAATAGAGATTGAAATGTTACTTTAGTGTAACTCTCGCCCTACTAATTTATATTTTCTATGGTTGACATACTACTATGTTTTTACTATTTTTGTCTATCCCATACCCCACTATATTTGTAGTTTTACTAATTAAATATGGTACACGAACCATTATATTTTCTATTTTCTGTAGTTCGCTTATGACTATATATTTCAATGTAATTTGATTCATATCCAGTTAGTCTGATAACATTCTGTTATTATTATAAAACTATCTAACAGTTGTAACTTTTTGGATTTTACAGGAGAACGAATCCCAATGATTATTTTCTATATAAAAGTTTAGTATATTTATTTGAATAATTTTTGGTGTATGTAATTTTTATACTTGTAAATAATGTCAAATACTCATTTATAACAGTATATAAATAAAGCATGTCCTTGTATACATCATTATTATTAAACTCGGGTCATTGCTCGTATTATTAGTGTGTTTGCAAAATATGTCTCAAAACATTTTGTTACCCACACATATCTATTTATTTACGTTATGCTTAGTATGTTCACATTACAGTTCTTGCTTATGTTATTTGTACTGAGGTTTGGTTTGTTTTACTAACGTGGCACTATAAGTAGTACTTTGGTAATAGGTAGAATGTCCGAGGGGACTGAGCTCTTCCAGAGGACAGAGTTACAAACCGTACCCCGGGAGACAATCACCCCGCACTTAGCATTTACTGGCAATTTTTTTTACAACAATAAAGGGTAAGATAAAGCAGTACTTGTTGGAGCAAAGAACAAAAGATAATATATAATTTTGAACTTCAAAAGAAAATAAAAGCTTACAGTGTGTTTACAGAATGTTACGTCATAGTTCTAAAATATCTTAATTTTCCTTTCTTTCTTATTCTTTAGAATACATATCAATCTGTATTCCATTGTCATCATGATTTTCTACTAATAAGGGATACAGACATTATGACTCATGCTTACAGTCAGACAGCCTGCGACTGCCGTCCACACCTTTGGTACACATAATGCACATAAAGAGGAAAATTAAAATATTCAGAAATGAAAAACTATTTGCAATAGAACTCCTAATTTTGAACCTCAATCAAGTGATGAGGACGACACCTGAGCTGGTACGCCCATCTCCTAACTTCCACACCATGCCAATGGGAGAACTTTCAACCACGACAGATTTAACGCGCATCAGCCTCGGCTATATGTCGAGTCTTTGTGGCATCAAGGCACGAACTCACGTCTCGACGAAAACCATCGGCCGCGAGTCCACCACCATGACCACTAGGCTACCGAAACCGTTAACTGTACTAAATTGAGATATTTCTTAAACTATAATAATTAAATTACAAGTTCCTGCGACAGGATGTTTCACTGGATGGCACCCTAATGGTATATTTATATGAAGAGTCGGAAATTGCAACAGTGTTTGCACCATCAGTCACCAAAATTTGGGTTAGAGGCAGATCTGTTCTCGTTTTGCATCGCACTTACTAGCCGATCAGTAGAAGAAACATACTGCAGGAGGTTTCATTGATATGTGTGACCAACATCTAATCTTTCTGCAAATCATTGTGACAAGAGATGAAGGTTGGTGCTCTCCGTGTAATCCAAATTCAAAGCGGTACTATGGAATGGTGAACACGGATTTCCTCGTGTTTCACCACAACCTATTCAATTTTAAAGTGGTTTATGCACCATAATAGTTCAATGTTAATGATTCACGTATCAATTCAATTCAAAATTATAGGAATATGGATCACGTGGTATTGAATTTTTGAAATTGTTCAATTTCATATGGGGCCCGACCCTATTTTAATATAACAAAGTGTCAAATGAGTCTTAACAAGCATTGTACACCGAATCTTAGAAAATGTTTTATCCGGTTGTAAAAGGAATTTTGGTATATTCTTAGGTAAATAATTGATTAAGAAAATATCACAAATTTATATTGTATCTTCAAATCAAAGGCTCAATTAATTACGAATTTTTAAGTATAATTACATGATTATAAGTTATAATTTTCAAATTAAATTTGTATACACACGAGTTTTTTAGATTTTTTTGATAACTAAATCTCACTATTTCTCATGCTCATTCATCCTGTTTGAATGAAGTATTTTACATTATTTGTAAGCAGTATATCAAAGGTTTTTTAAACAATTATACCCTGTTGAATTTTTATAACACTGAATAGTTAAATTCTTTGTAAATATGGAAACAAGATATTTGAAACTTGTAAGATTTATTTAAATATACTCTATATTTGAAAACATGGAGGCGAAGCATTTGAAATTATTTTGTTATACCAATCAATTTTAAGTTTGGAATTAATGGAAATGGATTCAACCTAAGACCTGTTTTGTGAATTGAATTTGGATCTATTTTAAATGTTATGAATAACTTTTGTATTTTTAAGTTTTAAAGTCTTTGCTTGACTGTCATTCAAGTTAAAAAATATTATCATAATTTAAAATGTACAAAATATGCTAATGTAAAGAAAGCCATTAATTTACTTTAAATTAATATAAAAGAATTCAAGAACACATATTATACATGATAATTTTAATTTAAAACAAAAAAAAAAAAAAAAAAAAACCCACATCAATTAAAAATTACAACCATGTTAAATTAACACAGCTTTACCTAAAAACAAATCAAAGCTCAAGAGAAAAGAATTAAGAAAAACTGAAAAATAGAGATAATCAAATTTAAATACTGTCCCAGAAATGGAACTGAGAAAGTGTATTCAGACTAGTAGCACAGTCCAACCGTCGCATCTTCAGTAGTCTCATTATAAATTGCGGTATATAGCAGAAATACTCAAAAATTCCATAACTGAACAATAATAGAACCATAGGAAAAAAAACCCAAAGAAACAAATACATTTAAACCATACCAAGTAAACGTAAGCATTAAAATTAATCTATACTTATTTATACACATTAAATTTTTTTTATTACTTATCTCCAACAAGCAAATATGATATTCAAAGCACCATTGCAATATGTCGCGAAATTACTATGTTTGTGTTTTGTATTATCATTAAAACTGTATTGATGCTCGATAATGTGGCAAACATGCTTATCCGGCACGTCCAAAGTCTCGAACGTGCCAGATTAAAGAGTTGCTACTGTAATAACAAAATTACTTTAAGTGGTGCATTTTCTTTCGTACAGGTTTTGTACGACTTTTTGTGCTGTTCATTTCTTTTAAACAAAATCCTGCATATTTTCACTAATTTATAATTTCTCTGTCCATATGTTTTTTACTCCATTTTCATACTATCTTTTCGAAAAAGTAGCTTGAGACAAAATCTTCTCGTTTCATTTTATATAAAAGAAAGCTATTCTTTCAGGGCTGCATTTTTTTATATTATAATAGTCTTAAGCAGTATATAAACTGTCCTCTTTTCGAGTATGTTTTCCAGAACTCCGAAAAATCTGTCGTTTGGAAGAAATAAATATCCCAACAACAGATATCTGAGGTCAGTTATATTTATGTTATTGTCAGCTGATTGAACCATTTTTAACCCACCAATGCCAGCTTTATATTTCAATAACCATCAATACCAGCTTTTTGTTCTGTGCATATGTCATGCACATACATACAAACTCATGTTTTTTGATTAATTAAAAAATTTTTTTAGAGAAAAGATCTGGGACAGTAAGTCTACAGAATTTTTAATGACTCGTTTTTGTAACACAGAACACCTTTTAAAAAACCTCTTTCAAAAACGTTTTTTATTTCAAGGATTATTTTTTGCCGATTTATTTATAAATAACATAAATAATTATAAAAACAAAATCGGATCTTAGTTTTAAGTAGTTAAATAAGTACAGTTTTTAATCTTATCTATTTTTTCTATTTGATAGAAATTTTTTTCAATTTTCTTTCGCTAAATTTGATAAATCTCCATTTCTTAAGTTACATTAAGTAAACATATTTCCCATGAAAATCTATTTGATCTGCTAAATATCTTATTTTATATCCCCGTGCCGAGAAAGTGTGAGATACTTAAATATTTATCTATGAATTATGGTTCTGTATTCTAAATAAGACCAAAATGAATTTTTTCAAGAGTACATCTATTTTACCAAAGGCAGATTATAAAAATGAGAGACATGTAAAATGGAAGAATGTCTTGGGTATTTTAAATAGAAATTATTTGCATAGATACGCAATAAAATCTATTCAACCCATAACAGGGAAGGTGAAAATGTAGAACATAATTGAGAACGTTTGGTCTCAGATACCACGATTCATTATAAGTTTTTAAAATAATTTAGTTAAAATATCATCCTGTTATTTCACTTAGACGTTTTTGAAACTTTATATTTTCTGAAAAAATGTATATTTTTACATTTTAAAATGAAAAGAAACATTTATGCGAAACATTTAATATAACCATAGATTTTTCGATGAAAATACTATGCCTCAGTACATTTTATAAAATTAATAACTGTAAAGAATCCATTATGTATTAATTATTGAGTTTTATTAATAAATTATATAAAAAAATTCAGTAGGAGAAAATTCAAAACAGCACGATACAGAAAATTTTGATATTACCTGAACAATCAGTATTTCAGGGATTTCCTAAAAGCATGCAATTTAGTCTCCATCTTCTTTAGCACATTCATTGTATAAATTTTGCGTGCATTTCACTCAAACAAAGTTTGGGCAAAATGAATATAAATATACTATCTTTCTTTTATTGCTTGGAGGACACAAACGACATGTTTTCCTTGATTTTAATTTCGTTACTTCTATGTACTGCTCCACATTCTGAGACACCGTTTCTTTTCCTGAGTTCATGAATACTGATGTTGTCAATTTCACCTTTAATTGAATCACAAATGCTTTTCTCTTTCTTTCAATCCTTCAATTTGTTCACTTCAAGATTATGCTTAAAAGTTCATTTGTAAAAGTAGTTCCATATATTTTTTTCTTTTTTGGTTTAGACTCATCAATTTTTTGTAAGATTTTAGTCCAAGAAGTTTACTATATTATTAGCTGGAGTTCTAATATTTCTATTAGGTTCAACGAATGGCTATTTGACTCATTTTTTCTGTAGTAATATTTTACGGAATAACTTGATGTTCCTGCCTCAGAGAAATAATTGTCATCTGAAGAAATTTCTGAGTCTAAGAGTGAGAATTTTCTCAGACAAATCTTCTTAACACTCATTTTTCCCCCTGAAATAACTTCCAACTTCGTCTATATCGTTTTGCAGCTCCGATCCAATGAATGATTCCATCTCCTTCGAACTAATTTCAAAGCCATGTGTACTACAGCCAAAATTTGTAACACTCAAAGGGATGTGCGGTGTAACTGACCACTCTTGAAGAATGTGACGGAATTTCGAACGGATGCATGTACCAAAACATTGTAAAAAGAGGTGATGATGCTCAAGGTCACAAAACAGGAAGCTTGACAACGAATCCATTCTATTGGACTAAGCATGTTTTCGGGGAACTAGGAGGAACATGTTCAGCGGTCTGTGAGTTCCAGCGTCCCCTGTTTCAGGTTAATGTCAATTTTAAATAGTATTAAAAAATTATGATACATAAAATGCAGTGTTATTTTAAGGTTTAGGAAAAAAGTATACTCGCGCGAAATAGAATCTGAAACACACATGCATTGATAAGCGGTATATCGGTATATCAATAAACATACATTTAAAAATAATACAAAAAAAACTTTATAATAATATTTCAAAATTTATCTAAACATTATTGCAAAAAAATGAGACTTTGAACATTTTTACGTACTGTTGGTTAGAGGTATATATATATATATATATATATATATATATATAACATACTAGGGGCGTTCAAATGAAAAGGTACGAAATGTCGTAACAACGTAACCGTTATATATTTGCCAGTGCCGCTGTGGGAGAACACAGCGAGATATCTAGGGAGGCGAATGGAGTCTCCTGATTTGATAGAAGCATGTGTGGGTATTCGCATGCTCAGGAGAGAGCAGAGGCTTTTATAGAGAGTGCCATCCTGTTGACTCAGCAGTGTGTGTGAGGACATGATGAAGTTCACATTGCAAAATTCGACGATTGAGGAGCAGCGAGGCGTTATCTGATTTCAGACAGCGGAAGGTGTTAAACCGGCCACTATTCATCACCGGATGGTGATCGTATACGGAGAAGATTGTGTGTCCGACGAGAGAAAATGGAGTACCCGTTTTCGTGAAGGCAGTGAGAGTTTTGTTGATGATCCGAGACCAGATCAAGCTAACACAAACATTACGGCCGATTTCATCGACAAGGTGGACGGCCGAGTGAGAAGTGATCGGCATGTCACATTACGAATGTAAATCTTAAACTTGCAGGAGATAATTTAAATCTTGTTTTAGATATTAGCAAGAAATACTCTCTTGATTCTGATTTGAAGTGTATCGCTTTAGCTACTATTCATGAACGTTTCCCGGCTGATTCTTGGCTTCATATCTTTAATAATGGTTCAGTTGAAGGGGCTATTGAAACATTGGAGCTAGGGCTTACTGTACAGAGTTTGCATTGTCTTCTGCCGTTGTAAAATACTTTGATAACTTTGATGGTGAAATAGCCATCATCTCTATAACCGTAGATAAAATAGACCAGAGTAAAAAGAAAAATATTGCCGTTTTCGTTGATTCCAGGGTGGCCTTTACTCTCTTAACAACTTTCCATAACTTTAATTGTGAGAATTCTAAAAACTACATGAAAACAACAGACAAACTTTTGAATATTAAGAACTGCATTGTCGTGCAGTGGATTCTAAGCCATTGCGGGATATATGGAAATCAGCTTGCAGATATGCTGTACAAAAATGAATCTCAAATGATGCAACCAAATCCGCCTCTGCCTCAGCGACATATAAAAAGATATATATCCTCTTCTCTCAAATCTAACCATCTCAGCATATGTAGCGAAAAGGCCCCTGGGAAAAAATGGCAATGCTTATTGAATAAGTCACCAAGAACTTCCTGTTTCTTATCTAGAGTATTTGGAGTGGACTTGCTGTGGGCCATGACTATCTTCTAGGCCACCTGTATAGAACTGGACTCACGAATACTGTTATTTGTCTCCTTTGTGACTATGGCGTGATCATGACTGGAAAATACCTTAGCTTATGCCCTGCCATTCTCAATGTTTTTAACTCTTATAACTCATTATCTTTGTGTGTTACTGACAACGCTTTTGCTAACTGATTGTATCGTTCTTCATTATATTGGGCTGCTCGTCGACTCATGACTGAAAGGTTGAAAACGGGTATAGGATTGAAAAAAAGAAAAGAAAAGGGAAAAAAAGAAAAGCTCATTGTGAATGTTGGGGATGAAGGTGGATGTCAGCGTTGGAACTGTGTGGGCAGTTCGCTACATGTTGCGTTATCGGAAGGTGTGTGCGCATTGGCACCTATTAGAAGCAGCTCACCTACCAGTAAAAGGAACTGCGTATAGGCTAGCATTTTAACATCGGTTTCGGTATCATAAAGCTCCCGCTTTCCTGGAGCGGATCGTCACAGGTGATGAGAGCTGGTGCCATCACTACGAGTCAGAGACAAAGCGGTACAGCATGCAGTGGAATAATGCTTCGTTACCTCCCCTAAAAAGCTCAACGCCGGGGTGACAGCTGGCAAAGTGTTGCTCACCTTCTTTTTTGACGTCCAAGGTCCGCTACTTGTTGAATTCCTTGAGCACAGAAGAGCCATTAACTCTAAAAGCGTACTATCAGACACTCTAAAACCTTCTCAAGTCCATCAAGAACATAAGACCGGGGCTGCTCACGGAGGGTGTGGTTCTGCTCCAGGATAATGCGCATCCACAAGGAATTCTGGGAACAAAGAATCCATCGGCTCGTTAATCAATGGAATCCTTGTGCTCAGGCCACGATATAAACTTTGAATAGTCTTCATTTATATACACAGTGTAGTTTCGTACCTTTCACTTGAACACCCCACACCCCATGTGTATATATATATATATAATAAAATTGAAAACAAAGAAATTAATTCAAAGTTAAAATTACAAAAATGTAAAATCACTACTGAACATTAAGAATAAATACATGAACCAAACCAAAAATAGAAAAATAAATATTGAAACCGAAAAATGAAAGATAATGCAACAAACAGTTTCAGTGAAAAAAAATTATAAAAGCAAAGTATTTTTTGAAAAAAAAACACCAGAAAATGGAAAATATATTTAAAGTTGTAACAGGTTTTAGACTGTTAATCGGGGTTATTGTAGAACTATTCACCAAACTATCTCCATTAACAAAACATATAATCGAGAAATTGTTATAAAACTAAAAATTCAGATTCAAAAGAATCTGAAAACTTATTCCTAAAAATTAAATTAAAAAAAGAAAAGCAAACAATACATGCCAAAATAATTTTTTGAAAACCAAAAGGTAAGTTGTTAAAATTAAAAATGTCGTTAAAAATACGAATGTTATTAGCAAAATGATCTAAATTATGCATATGAAACACAGTCTGTGTATGAATGCAACAAATATGTGGTTCAAAAAATTAAAACAAATTTGGATATTTACATTTCAGAAGCAATTTAAATTTACAATGAAGATCTATTCACTTATAAAGAACCCATGAATGCTGTATTTCAAGTCGTACAAAGACTTGAAAAAGCATAAAAATGAGTCAAAATAACCTTGATATCCACGATTTCATACAATTTTTCCTTGTGAAGAACAACAATTTTTAATATTTGCCGAAATGCCATCACTAAACTCTAGAATGAACCAGTCAATTGTCCAAGGTTCACATAACTTAAATGGAATATTGATTGCTAAAAGTTATTAATAAAAACAAAAACCAAAAAAAAAAAAATTACAAAAACTGAATACATATGAATACATACATTGATATTTATGGGTAATTTAACACCAATATTTTTATCAAAAAGAAGTTTGGAAGTAATCTCAAAATTAAAAAAAATAAAACAGTTTGTAAGAATTCATTACTGTACCATTGAGGAAAAAGATATACACCAGTCCATAAAATATATACACATAAAACATTGGAAAGAAAGAAAAATGAATAAATACAAGTACCTAACTTTAACTAAAAAAAATGTTATATACTCTAGGAATTTTCAAAGAAAGAGAATTAAACAAAAAATTCAATTAACAACTACCAAAATTATCACAAAGAGATAGATAAATTCAAAAACTGTAAGAAAATCAGCATTAAAAAAGCGAAAAAAAGAAAAAAAAGGAGTGTAATATATTTAATTTTTATACAGGCCTTAGATTGCCATACTGGGTTTGTCCGGAAAGTTTGGCAAAGCTATCAACATCAACTAATTATGTTTTAAAAAAAGGGTTGCAAAACAAAGACACAATTTAACAGAGATCAAAAACAAAAACAAAAACAAAGAAAAAATGATTATGGAACGTATAAGAAGAAGACAACCAATAAAAATCAGAGAAATCCGAAATATCGAAACGTAATATATCTAAGAAAACTAAAGGTATGAATAACATAAAATTTATACCAAAATAAAATAAATTTACTAGCACTCACAAAAACTTACACTCGCTCGGGGACGAAATTTGAAATAGAGAATTGAGCAAAGTAGAAATATTAAAAAAAGTGCTTCAAAAATACACTAATTTATAATGAGATGTATTAGCTTATAAATAAATTTCATTGATTAGCATTTGTATTTTCATCTAAATAAATTAAGATACATTTGAATTGTGTTCTTTTTTTAATTTCTCGGTTAAAAGTTTTGAAGGACACTGTGTCTTTTTCTTTTGCCCTTCATGTATGAGATACATGTTCTCCATTGGGATCATTTTCTTCATTAGAGTAACGTTCATTTTCTTACGAGTAAAAGTCGTTACAACGACAAAAAATTATGTTAGACATATCAATAACAATTTCCGTTAAAATATAACATTAAATATGGATAAATTAGAGATTGGGAATTGAAAAGTTGAAGATCACAAAGTACAATGCATGATTCCTGCACTGTGTGTGTGAACTCAGTTTTCCGAGCATAATCTTTTTAGAAATATTACTTATATTGAAATGAGTATTTAATTCTAGTAAAATGGGATTTGTAGCGAATGAGTAAACTGACTACGGAGGAAAAGAATTGGGAAAAAATCCTATTAAGTTTATTGCAGTTTTAGGAATAAATTATTTTTGACTATCGAACACACACAACTATATAATAGGTATTTCTTAAAATTAAAGAAAATTTCTAATATTTTATTCACCCAGCGTCAGAAATTTTATATTTTTTTTACGGAGCATAATATGAAATATGCATTTTTTCTTTCTATCTTAAACAACCGTTCTATTTATTTTTGTAGAAAGGAAGAAAGAATGAAATTGGTATCCATTTATTATTACTGCAAGGTGAATTTGCAGAAAAATACATTTTTTTTCTGCTTAACTTTCA
>BMAW01051946.1:165758-193235 GCA_019974015.1 Nephila pilipes
AGGAGGATAGTTGAGGAAAACATTTATCTTAGAAAGGTTGATTTAATATTTTTCTTATAAATGACCAGATTTCATAGATGGAATAAGCATAAAGATGTCAAAATTGAGTTTTCTGGACTAACATTTCTAAATTATATTCTTCAATGCAGAAAAAATTTAGTTAAGTTTTAAACATGTATATCCATTAAGCTATAATCCAATAAGACCTCTTATCAATTATTATTTTTAATTCTTTTGAATCATGAACGAGCACATATATTTTCAACCGAAAGGTGAATATCAACTGTCAGTGCCAGTACAACAGCACAGAATTCAGGGATTTTGTGTTACACAACATATTTTACGCATATAAATTAAAAAAGTATGAATAGGTTTGAATTTCAATTTGGATGTAAGGAAAAAAGATAGTGTAAATTACAGATAATTTTAAAATTTATAAATTGGATTACTTTTTTTCTTAAAGGCAATGTGTACTTTAAGCTTAATAAGGAGCATACTATCGCCTAATTAAAAATAATTAGCATTTTTTACTTCAGAATATTATGTGTGACATCATTACTACAGAGTATTAAAATGAATTTTGATTGAATGGAATATTTCATGCCTTACAGTGTATGATTTATATATTTGTCTTTGTAATTTAATACTTAACTGTAAGTACTATATGGATAGATAGTTCACTATTAACAACGATATCAAGTATTCGTGGAAGCGTTTAAAATATGTACCTCAGGACAAGTGAGGATTATAACCCATTTAAATATGAAATGTATTATGTGATCAAATTACTTAGAATTTTGAGGAAAAAATATTATAGAGCATCTGAAATCTGTTCTCTAATTGAAATAAAATGTTTACATTATTAACCTGAGTATTTACATCATTTTCAGTTTGCAAATTTGATAACCTTACAAAATATTAATTTAACAGCTGAAATTACGTATAAATATAAAATTTTGTTGACAAATATATTCTAAAACCTCTTGTTGAGTATTTTTTTTTATTAAATAGATGGTATATTCTTAACGCATAATATTGAAAGCTCAGCTATCTTAACTTTCTTAATTTCACTTTATCTTTTAAATGGCGTGTACTAGATGTTTGTGAAGTCAAAAGACAAAAAAAACCTACTTCTAATTCTGGTGTATTACATAAATTCGTTAAAAAAATAAATTTTGATATAGAAATAGCTGATAGTGTTATTCTTAAAAATAATTTAGAAGTGTTTCTCAGAAAACAGAGTGGAACGAAATGTTTTTGATTAATTAACGTATAGTTAAATAAATATAGGAAATGAGTCAACAGGAAATCCGATTTTCGGAAAATGTCGAATTACCTCTGCAGAAGCGGAGAAGATAAAAATTAAAACATCTGATTGGTTTCAGACGAGTTTTTGACCACATAAAATATTAATTCAGACCATAGACTTTTTAAATACACATGAATTTGTTTAATTTTTTAAAAAATGAGTTAGCTGGCCAGTTTTATGACATGCCAAATATTAAAGTAATGCCTAGTTTCAGTAAAGTCTTTTACACCAAAAACTTTAGATTCATCATTTATCAAATAATAATTTTTTTGTATTTATGAGGTTTCATTACGTTTTCTAGTTTGTGTGCTTTTTAATTTTTAGATTCTGTAAAAGTTACTCTAATTTTGAGATTTAATTATTGGTATTTCGTGTTGATTTATTTTTAAAACTAGCTGTTTTAGCGAAAGTCAGTAATGAAAAATAAAAAATATATAATTAAAAAAAAAAAAAATAAGTGGCAACTAAGCCGTTTTCTAAAGAAATAAAAGAAATACTTAGTAGGAACTTTATTTGTTTGATGCCATGTTTTGACTTAATTATATTTTCGACTTCACTTCTAAAATCGATATGAAACCCTGAAGTGTAGAGAAAGATGTTGTTTAATAAATAGAGAATAGCTCTGAATTTCTCAGACACATAAGATTTTAATTAATCTTTAAGTATAAGAAGAAGAAACTTAACTGATAACTTTTTAATTAGTTCATGATGCTTTTGACTTATAATGAACTAATTTAAAATAAATTAAAACTTGTCTTAGCGTGTTTTACTATGTTTAAAAGGATTGGACAGTTATGTGCAATTATGAAATTGTACCATTTTTTTTTCAGTCGGTGTCATTACAGAAGTGCTCAATTATTAATAATATATAAAACAATTCAAAAATTTCTTTCGCAGTCATTTATAATACAACTTCAAAATTTTTGATGGAAAGCATGATTTAAAACATTAGAATCTGATTTCATTTAAATTGAACTAAATAAAAATACACTGAAGAATTCCAACACTGCTAGGAGACGTGTTGTTTGCTTACTAACATCGTACTTAGAAGCAAAGCGAGGTCTATAATGACATACCTCATAATTTTGAACATTGGTCAAGTGACGAAAAGGACACCTCACTCTCCAAACTTCCACACCATTCTAACGTGAGGACATTGTGCTACAACAGATTCAATGCCCATCAACCCCGCTATACAATGAGTCTATCTTTAGTGGCAGGAAGAGTCGAAATCCAAGATTCAATAGAAAAAACATCGGCTAATTCTAACCCAACGTAAGTCAATTACAGGAAATGCTTAAAAAGAAATCATAATAAATGAATAAATTAGAAGAAAAATCCTTTATCTCCCAGGGTTTTTAAGTGATCAAACAATTTTCTTTCAATTATTTTTTTATCACAGACAAGATAGACAAAAACAAAATACTATTTTCAAATTGTAACTTTCCGTTGCGTATAATTTATTATCAATTCAGGTCTATATGAAAACTATTGCAATTGAATGACAAAGACATAGATGAATTTTGAAATATTACTGAAAATTAATATTTATAACGTATATTACATAAACATTTTTATGCATATTTGTATCATAATCAAAGTTAACTATGTAACCATTAAATAATGGAGAATTTTTCTATACAATTTTATAAAAATAAATTTAAGAACCTAGTTCTATGTTTCAAAAAAACAGCATATAAAACACATTAAAAATGATTTAAAATTTTGTTTTATAGGTTCCAATGAAAATTACCTACTTTAAGGATATGAAGTAAGATTTTAAATTTATGAATAGTAGCAAATCTATTAAATTTTAGCTTAAATTTGGAGTACAATGTTTTTTAAAAGAAATATCTTTTGATTTTGTTTATACTCTTTATAAATTTTTTTCTGTATAGGGAGAAGTATGAACTAGCCTATTTCAATGGATTTTGAAAGTATGTATCCCTTTGATGAATTTACATCAAGAAAATTATATAATTACAAGTATAAGTTTTTTTTTAAAAGAAAATACATTTAATAAAAGAGGATAACTTAATCTGTTCGAAAGTTTGTTAAGTATAATTCTTTAAATATAAAATAATGTATAAAACTATTGAAACAAAAACATATAACTTTACATTGGAAATAACAACAGATACTTCATTGGATTTCGAATGTAATTAAAGATTTAAAAACTTATAAAAATGCTTCAAAATAAACACAGACAAAGATATTATGCAGAAATTAACTTCGTAAATTGTAATTTTTAAATAAGCGATTATATGCAATTGTAAAAAATAAAGTAAGTTAATTTTGGCTTCGAAGGGAATCTATTTTTTAAAATTTTATATTAATGCTTCCTAACATTTTAATTTAATATTCAAGATTGTATCTGATTATTGTTTGTGACACTGCTATTATTTCTCTCTAAATAAAGAGCAATGAGATTTTTTGATTAAAAAAAAATCGAAATTTTAAAATTGTGGAATTGAGACTTAATCAATATGTAATTATTTTGGTATTGAAATTAAACACAAATTTGGGGCCACAAAACTAAATGCAAGGTTTATAAAAAAATTACTTAGTTTATAAAACTAATTTACCTGTGAGTGATGGGAAATCAGACATAATTTGAAAAAGAGATGTTGTGAACTCCTCTATTCAGTAGTAATCAATCAACTAGTTTTCCTATGAGGATAGAATTCCGAATAGTATTCAAAATAGAGTTTGTGGCTTTTATTTTTCAAAATCTACATTATAACAAAGATTCGAAGGATTTTTAAACACATACACTTACAAGTTTTTTAAAAACATTTTTGTAAGAATTTGTAATGCATCCATAAAATGAAGTGAACAGAAACTTGTAAATGTAAAATAACTAGATACAATTTTATTCTAGATGTAAAAGAAACATCCAGAGTAAATTAAATATAAATTTAAATTATTGAGTTTTACTTAATTAAGTCATATAATTAGGTTTCAATATATTAATAAATAGAAGGAATATTCCTCATTTGTATATTTTATTTAATACGAATTTCCGAAATGAATCCGAACCCTAATTGGCTCCAGTGGGTATTTAATGGAAAATTAATTAGGATATTCATTAGTAATTCATCTACTCGATCTTTCAGCTTCTCTGCCGAAACACTGTATAGCATACAGACTTTTATAGATGCAGAATATACTAAATTCAAAAGCTGATTTCTGATCATATGGCTTTAAATTTAAACTTACATATAAGACATTCTATTAGACTTTGTATGCACAATAACAAAGGAATAATACGAAAATAGATGTTAACCAGAGAATTGATGTAAATCAAAGAAGTAATGAAAAATTGTTTAAAAAAAGAAAGAAGAAAATAATTTTAACAGTAAGTACAGATACCTGAAGCCTTATATATAATAATTATTATTTTTCTTTCAAGATAAACAGCAAATGGACTATTGAGAAATAACTTAAATGCATAATCTGTAATTAGATAAATTTTAGTAAAAATGTTTTATTCTTATAATAACAAATAATCTTAATGAATAATCATATTAGAAATTATGAAACAAGAGCTTTAAGAAATATTAACATCCCTATATTTTATTACAATGTATTCATATGAATGCTTCATTGATTTATCATGTCCTTAACTTTACGTATAGCTTACTTGTATATGTCAAGTTATTAAATATGAATACTTAAAGGTGTGTCTACTTAGCACAGTTTGCGATAGATAGTTATGAAAACAACAAAACTAGTACCTCACTGTTAGATATTTCTGTATGTTATTGCATAGAACTTAATTTTAAATAGTTCTCAAAATTAATTATGCACTTCAAGACTGCCAATAAATAATAAAGGAATACTTGAACTTGACTTGACTACTCACTTGAAGCATTGTGGCATATCTCTGTTGCCTGACTTGTCTCTGTCTACTTAAATATTAATCTATTTTTAAATCTAAAGTCTTTAACTTAATTTCAAGCACATGTATATTAATTATTAAAATAGTCACACGATAGCAGTTCAATAATGTAGTCAAATTACTTTTGATAACAATATTTATTATTTCTTTACTAGTTAAATGTCTCTCAACGCAGATGTTAAAACTTCTATAAATATCAAAGTGTACTCTTATCCAGATACTCTGATCCTATGTGAGTTAATCCACAATGGAGACAGTTTCAGGTCCTTGTACACAGACATGCAAGTACTCCAGTGCCCTATTCAAAGCCTTCATACCCTTGCTATTTTCTGACTACTGCAATATCTTTCTGTTCTCATACGAAATTCTCCTTCGCTTTAATACGAATTCTTTACATCTATTCACTACACTTCTAAAGCTTACCTTATTTGCATAATCACGTTTCATTTGGTTGGAAAGGAGCTGGAAACTTAAATATAAAGTGAGAAAGAAATCCCAGATGCTATTTAAGGGAAGATTCACAAACAGCCCATGCTGCAGCATGAATTGAGAAAAAAAAAGGACAATGTGTGTGTTAAAATACAGGATTTTTTGAAATTTATTTGTATTAGAGTAATTTTCCTTTTATTAAACTGTTTAAATTCTAAATACTGTTTCAATTCTATTAAAAGATTATGTTTCCTTAAAATTTTATGCAGCTCACTATTTTCAGGTGTAAAACTGAAACATTTATAATAATTTATAAAGTTTTAAATTAGAATGTCATGTATATAACACCTTACGGAAATTTGCATCATATCTACATTTTAAATGATATCTACAGAGAGCAATGCGTTCAGTCAGAATTTCAATCCACATCAAATGTTTTAATATGACACACGAGCAAGGTTTATTATCTATAATGAACTCAGTGGAACAACCTACTGGAGTTACTCTACCTCACTGCATGTACTCAACGTGACATTCTGTTCACCATTCGAGTTTTGTGTTAAAGTGCTATCGTCTAGACAGATAGTTGGGAATGACGCCAAAAGAGTGTTGACTGTTACTAATCAAGGTATTTATAAAATACCAACCAGATTCGTCAGAGGGATGTATCATTACTTATTAAGGTAATAATAATCACAGAAGGAAGTTATTAATTGATTTAATTTTTTATAGTAAAGCCACGTCTTATTTCGCTAACCGGATAAATAAATATATCTATTTACACTTTGAGAGTAATTCAGAAGTTTTTTTGGATTCTAATCGATCGATTTCAATTGTTTTAATATTTCAGGAATAACTTAAATGCCTGAAATTCAGAATCAAAGATTAGTAAGAATACTTTTAATTATAAATGAATGAAAACATGTTAAAAGAGCAATGGAGGGATGCATTTATCAGCATGAAAATAAAGATTTCAAAGTAACGTTACAGGAGAAATATTCGTAGTGAGAATTAGTGTTTTACAGGATAAATACGACAATTCTTTTGCACTTTTATCATTTAATTGTGCTTTATCATGCCTATTTTTTTCATCTTGTAAAAAAAACTTATAGTATTTTAATTACACAAGTTAAAAAAAGTTATTTCTCATAATCTGAAATTTTTTTTAAACTTGTGCATCTCTTTAATAAGAGTTTTTGATTTGGGACCCAAAAAGAAAAGCTAATGGTTAGTTATTATTAAAAATACATTATATCTCAAAATATAAGACAGACTATTGGTAAGTCTTAGAAAATTGTGATATAAATAAAAATTTCATATTTCACTCAAGGTAAAAGAGCTTTTAAATAAATATATTATACTTGAATAAAAGATATTTAAAATATAAAAAAACAAGCAGCTTTCTTACAATTTTAAATAAAAAACTTTACATTAGAACGAAATAACAGTATAACTGTAAGTCACAAACAAAATTTTGATTAATAAATTACAATATCTATTGAAACTTTGTCAATGGAAAATATTTTTTCCATTAATCGTTGATTAAATTTGATCTTAAATTTCTTTATCTTGAAAGTATGTTTAAAATCTGCATATCTTGAAATGGAATTCGATTTCAAATATTAACTAAAACACATTAAGATTTTGTTACATTGAAACATAATTTAAAATTGTAAAAGCTTTCCTCATAAACGTGTATTTAATTTGGCAAGGATTTTAATTTATAGAATAGAGAATATTTTACAACGAAACAGGATATAAAATAAAAAGTACGGTACGAACAATTAATTTCTTTTACAATTAGGAAATGATGTGCTGAGGCATTGTTTTGAAACAAAAACAATAATTTGTTCCTAATTTTTCAGGTCATTTTCGTTTGATTGTACCCCATATCCACCAAGGATCTCCAAGAGAAGTTCTTTGTTTATAGTTAAGTGTTGAGGAATAAATTAGTGATGAATCACGTGGTCTATAATGGAAGGGGAAGGGCCCCCACTCCAAAGATTACTTTCAATATTTGTGTGATCTGGACGAAAATGCTTATGCTCCTTGTACACTTCTGTTTATTTTCTCATTGCATCCTTTCCGCATGGTTTCTTCAGCTTCTTAAGAGTCTCAGATGTGATTTCTCCAGCAAAACATAAAACTTGATTTTCTTACTCTGCTTTGAAGACAACATTTCAAAATCTACAATGTAAGCAAGCTCCAATTTGTCAGAATCAAGCTGTAACTTTCACTGACAGTATCATATATGGGTGAGAGGAGGCCAGCACCATTCTTAGCAGTGTTTCCGCATTAAAAAGAGAAAGTTACTCTCCAGTAAACATATGCTTGGCAGTAGTCAACGATTGCGGGAACTTTTTGATCATACTATGAAAGAGTGATATTAATTGTATAGTTCGAAAGAGAAATGAAACTTCAAAAGATAAAATTTCTCTGCGGTAACATGTTGCTGTTTGAGAAGATAGCGTCAACAAAGATGCGTGGATGTAAAATTAAGGATATATGGTGTTAGGTTCAAAAGAATGACATTACAATCCATTATGATTGTAATAATTAGATTTAGTTTGCTTAAGGTATATATATATATATATATATATATATATATATATATATAATATTCCATCGCCTGCTTTTATTTTGATATCCGAGCAGAACATTAAATGTTTATTTAAATATTTAATTTAATGTGCCTACTTAAATATTTATTATAATAATTAATTTTATGACACAATCGTTTATTTTTATTCGATTTGTTGTTGACATTGGCAATGTTTTTGTACTTAAAAATGTTTTCTTTTTTGTAAAAATAAAAATGCATTAGGAATTTGAAGAAGATATTTCTTCTTTTTTTTGATAACAATTGCTTCTGTGGAGCTTTGGGCTTGGAAATACGCTTACTTTACGCTAACCAAAATTCCTTTGGAATAATTCAATTTTTTCGAATACTTATCAGAAAAAAAAAACGTTAACACAATTTAAAATGAAATAAACAAAGCCAATTTCAAATTTTTATAAGTATAATTTTTTTTTTATTTCGTTTCAGTTGTAGTAGTTCTCCACATGACTGGCTATTAATGAAGACATTCGCAATTTTAATATATTGTCAGAGGACAAGAGCAATTACTCAATTGGTGACATATTCTCAAAATTTTTATATTGAGTGAAGTATGTATTTTGGGACCCATTTAAATTTTAAATATCAAGCAAACCCTTGTTATTTTATTCACGATTCTTTTTAACGGGATCGAGATTCGATTAATGGTCCTCCAACCATGATGGTTACGGCAATGGTATTAGAAATCTTCACGATGATAAAAGGGAGAATTTTACGAAAGAGAAAAACAAAGGTAATAGCGTGCAAAAAGCTGCTTAACATCAGCGCTTGTGTTAAAATTTTAATCACCATAATCGGTTCTTTTGCAAAGCAAGAGTGAATTAGTTTAGGCATATCTGAAGAAAAAGAATATAAAATAAATTAAGACTGATATTAAAAAATTTAAATTTGGAAACCTATCAAAAGAAGACTAATTGAATTTTAGAAACAATCATCAGGATGAAATTTAAAAAGAAATCTAAAAAAAAAAAAAAAAAAAAATTGTATATGCAATTAATTGACGCTTATCAGTTTTTTAACCAATAATATTTGCATACATTTATTCATCTATTTTTTTGGATAAAATACTACATTAAATTCTAAAATTAAATTTTTAATCTATATTTGAATAGATTCATTTTATATTTAACAATCAGTTGAATTACAATTAAGATAGGACAAACAGGAAAAAATCATAAATAGCGCCAGACTTTCAATCATGATGGGTTAGTAATTTAAAAATTTCAAATATTTTATGAAACTATATATAATCGTGAGATAAACTAGATTAGAAAGTTAACATTTAATTTCGTTAATATTATTTTGTTAAAAACTTAGGCGAATTCAAATAAATATTACGACAGTTGTTCAATATGTCCTTAGAAATTCTAAGAGATGGTGCTCGTAGCATCGAAAATGATTTGTTTTTATTTAGCGTAATAACTCACTAGACAACTGCCAAAGTCTCAGTTACTTGTATTCGTGATCAGGAAGCCTTTAAACCTCAAAAATTCATTGTCATAACTTTTCCGGCCGATGAGACCATTTTCACCTTTTTTTGGAAATGATTCACCGGAAGACACCCAAAATTTTAATTTTTGCTTGATATCTGCTGCCTGATAATGAGGAATCCAGGTCTCGCACTGATGGGAACAACTCGAAGCAAAATGACGTGGCCAGCTCAGATTTCAGTAATCAAACTTTGATTTGGCTGCAAATGACCACCAAATCAGTAACAGCTCATGAATCAATGTGAAATTTATTTCAGCTCATTTTAACAAATGGCAGCACCCAACTGTGACAAAAATTTACCTTACTGATACCATCTGTCTTCAAATCCAAGTATTTTTTTAATCCTCCTCGTATAATTCGATAAAGAAATATTTCTTTTGAATATGTTCTTGTCTATGATGCTTTTTACACCCCGAATCTTGTACTGGAAATTTGTTTCTTTGTTAAAAAGATTAATAATTTCTAATCGTTAAGATGTTGAATAAATATTACATATTTTTCGTGTAAATTTCAGTGAAAATTTGGGGGAGATGAACTTCATTCGTATTGGTTTGGTTTGAAGTTACATTGCACTACAAGCTGCTCCAGGGCAATTAGTGACTGACCTCATAATACCGAACCACACTCAACTGACGAAAACGATTCTAACCTAGCACTTCATTCTCCACATCCACTTCACACCAAATTTACACTCATTGTATTTGCTTCGCAAATTAAATTTCATCAAGAAATGTAAATGCAACTTATGGAAATAAGTTTTTATTAATGCGCATGTGTTTGTACCCTATTTTTACGTACTTTTATTACATCTTAGAATGAAGAGTAATGACTTTTAGTCCAATAACTTAAATTTTATTTTATTACATTGACAGAGAAATAGACATTTTATCATTGGCAATTCGGTTTTTAATTTAAACGCTTTTAATAAAAAGCTAGAGACAGGCGTGAAATGAGGTATACATTTTCCTACTGTAGAAGCTCCTTTAAGATATTCCTCCAAAGTTCTTATAAATATATACGTTTGTACAAAGGGGAGATATTTATTAAGATCAAAATATTTTTCTATTCATAACTGTTTCTTCCACTTTATATATATATATATATATATATATTCAAAAGTATAAAAAACTTTTCTGTTTCTATTTTTTATGAAATCTATTTCGTCATGTAGCATACAACACTTCAAAAAAAATTGAAAGCTTCATTCGTGTTTAATTACGTCAGTGATTCCAAGTGACTGCTAAGTGTTTTCTTTTCGAATTATGTGTTTTGTGTAAGTCTTCTTTCTCTAGCCTCTATTTCTATCTCACACTGACTTATACATATAATTGAGTATAATTGCAATGTGTTCTTAAGTGCGCATTTTCCTCTAACTAATCTCTGAGATTATTTTACATTGATGTTTGATATAAGGACCTTGCTTTGTGAAATAACCGTGATTTATGCAAATTAGCATGAGAATATTCGATGTGTTGTGAATATATTAGAAGAGAGAGAGAGAGAGAGAGAGAGAGAGAGAGAGAGGAATTAGTGAGATTGATAGGATCACTACAAGGCATCAAGCAACTCTGGGGCAAGATATTCTAGGATTGTGTACCGAACTCGGATTTATCAACGAGTACTTTGCCAAAATAACTACGTCTGATGGACAATTTGTTGCATAATGATAGAAAGAACTTCGTTATTTTAACTAATAACTGTGAGGCAATAAATTCTTTAACTCTAAAAAGAAGATACAAATTATTTTTTAACTATTTATAAAACTCCATTTAGTAAAATTTAAATTGCAGTTAGCATCTGGTTATAAATTCTCTTATAGCTTATGAAAACTACAGAAAATATATATTATGTGTACTATCTTCTTTCAACGCGCTGTTTATTCCAGTGTGAATATGGGAATTGTAATGTTCGATTTAAGCCTTTTCACAGCAGGAAAAAAAATTAATTAATAATGCCAAATGTGTGGATATCTATTTTTAGATTAAAAAGCCTTGGAATCTGTTGCATTGTCAATGAAGGTGGGTGTTTGAGAAAAGTTGATTTAGTAAAATATGTAAGAAACATAAAAATATTGTCTAATTAAATCACGAAATTGCATTAGTATAACAGTATCACCAATTAAGAACCAAATTACGATGTGCCCTTGGATTTGTGTTTAGAATATAAAGGGAAAAATGTTATTACCATGCATTTAAATTTCCTAAAAAAGTATCTTTCATTAGTAATTTTTGATAAAAGTATTCAGACACTGTGAATATGGACATTTTAATTCTCATTTCTGAATTGAGTTGCTTTCAACTGAATAAAACAACAAGATGTCATTCTGTAAAATTAAATTTTGTTTCTAAAATAATTATTTTAGTTTTGAAAACTTAAAATTTATAATATTTTTAATCAATTAAGACGTAACATTTATGAATAGTAAAAGTTGATATATTTTGCTTAGTAGGATGTTGATACTGGTTTCACGAGATGTTTTAAAAATATAATTCTTATTTTAAAAAAGTGCAATTAAACAGCAATGTTACTTATAAAAACAATTAATTTATGGATTCTTCTTGTATATAAACAACATAAAAATAAAATATTATTATCTTTGCTTTATATATTTTCCCCAACCAAATATATATACTTTTAAAATATTTACTCATGTTGTGTTGCGACAGATGATTTAATTGTACTGAAAGAAATTGTGAGAACTCTGTTATAAATATTTAAGTACCAAAGTTAATTTTAATATTTTAATTCCCTAATTGGCAATTTAATAAGCTTGCATTCAGTAAGACTATGCATTAGTTTGTGTTAGAATTAGTAAACAAAAATTAGGAAAAACTTGATACAATTCCCTTTTATAATATATGTTGCAATTGTTTTGCATTTTATTTTGAATTAGGTTGCTATTCTCTAATTCATTTAGAATTAGAGAAATTTCGAAAGAAACAATCTTTCTGTTAAGAAGCAGGAAACGTTTTGTTTTATTTTTAATAAGAGCCTAAGAATAAATTCGAATAATAAATAGGATTGAAACCTGGGGAAAAAACAAATCATACCCTTTTTTATTTGAAAATGGAAATTAATCTGACTTATTTAAATTCGAAACATCTCATTAATTTATTTTTTTGTTAAGAGTTTTCCAAAAGTCAATAAATAGATAGAAATTTTATACTGTAGGAACTAAGATATGATATATACAGAAACAAAATTTCAAGATTTTAAAATACAGTTATTATGAATACATAAGTAAATTTTTTGAAGTTAATTAATTCTGCCTTAATACGATAAAAAGTTTATTTTCTTTACAATGTTATTTATTTGTAATAGATCTCCTTTTTCCGACAACTTGTTTTGGAGAAATATGAGAGGTTTAATTAATTACTTTTCAATGGAAAAATTTGAAAATAATCTGTTGTTATTAAGAAATTGGAATTTATTTTTGCTTTTTCTGAGTAGAATTCCTTGGAGTACTTAAAAATTAAATATATTTAATCTGGTAGTTTGTGAAGTAAATATGTACAACCAATGTGTGACCGAGGAGTGAAATCATCGTTGGAAGTACGCGTGCATTAACCGAGTTTTATAGAAGTAAGGCAGTGAAATTTCGGACAAAAAAATGTTTGTTTTATAACCAGTAAAAAGTGATACAATAAGAGAAACGGTAAGAATAAATAAATAAATTCTAATTATTAAATATTTAAAAATAAAAAATATATGAATGCCTCATTTTCTATTGCATTGTTTTCCATACTTTGAGGTACTTTCGGGCACTGCTTACTTACTGCCTTTTTGGCTTACTGAAGATGATGGAACCTATAACAATCACACTATAAGTATATTGTTTGATGTACGTAAATAATAATATATTAATATTTAGTCTACTTTAATAGTCTTGCTTCTGTTTTAGCCTAAGAGTAGAGGGTACTTTGTCAACGTGAGAATGTAAGAGTGTGGTTGCGGTAAACTAGTATTGCGGTCTAATGTGTATCTACTTAGTGTGTGTAATCATTAGCCTAATGACAAGAAACACGACGCATCAAGAAGGAATTGTCCGATGGACACAAAAATTGGCAGATAGGAAAAATATGTACAGAATAGAAAATGATTAAAATTTCAGAAAAATTGAATGATTTATTTCAGAGTTACATAGTTACAAAGTAACAAGCTCAACAAGGTATAGACCTATCTCTAGCCTGGATGCAAGCTACCAGACGACGTGGATTAGGGTGATAAAGCTCCCTGATGGTCTCCTGCAGCAATTCTTGCCAAATTTGCTCCAATTGTCTCTCTAGCTCATCAACATTCCCTAGTAGATGCAGTGTTTGACAAGCTGTAAGACAGCTCATAGCAACAAGGGCCGTATATGGTCTGGCATTATCTTGATGAAAAATAAGGTCAGGGGTACTGTAAAAAGAACGGTAGCGAAACAGGCCTCAGAATGTCTTTGACGTACCGTTGTGCTGTAAGTGTGCCTATAATAGCGACGAAAGGGGTCCAAATATCAAGGGCAATGGCACCCCAGACCATAACTCCTGATTGAGGGCCTGTGTAGCATGCAGTAGAGAAAGCAGGATCGGCACGCTGCCCTAGGCGTCTCCAGACAAGTCTTCGATGGTCGTCAGGACACAGTTGGAAGCGGGACTCATCACTAAACACTATACCTTCCCAACCAGCATTATTCCAACCTGATCGAGCCAAACACAATTGTAATCTGACTCGACAGCGTAATTGTCGATACGAGAGTAGATTTCGCTCTATCAGCTTTTTGTGAATGGTCATGGTGGACACTGGTGTGAGGTTCGCACGTCTGATGGTAGATAACGCTGTGGTCTAGGTCGACCTCTACCATCATGACTCTGAAATCTGCCATTGTCCACCCATTCTCGCCAACATCGTCTAATCGCCGCATGGCTTCAACCCATATGACGAGCGATTCTCTGATTTGCCCAACCTGCCTCTTTCAATCCAATGGTACGACCTCTTTAAAATTATGACAGTTGCTCGTAATGAGCTCGAATCCTGTGGCGAGGCCTTTTTTCAGTCATTGAAAGGTATCCTGAATCGCAGTGCAATAGAATTTTTGATCATCAGATTGAGAATCGCTTTTTATTTACACCTGCTGAGTGCGCAGTTTCGATGCTGTGTAGCTCCCTCTATTCATTCATTGGACACTAAATTTTAATTATGTGCATGTCAGTTTCAAATATCTTTGCATACTAAATTTCATTACAATAGGGCAACTAGTTCTTGGTGCGTCGGGTTTTTTTTTGTTGTTATTGTAAAGTGTATGCTATTGCAATAGAGAAATTATAACTAAACATAGGTCAGGTTATTCTTTGCGCAGTTCCATCCTGAGACTTTTTTGTTTAATTGAATAAGAGCAACAAAAACAGTTAATACTCCATAGGGATTCTAAATCAAAGGTTTTTAAACTATCAAATAATTTTCTAGATGCATATTAAAAGAAGGTCTATTGCTCTTTAAATAAAAAAAAGTTAAAAATGTAAGCAAAATACGATTAGATTTAACGAATGAATTGCTTTAAATTAGTAGTAACGTCAGTAATTTTTTGTAAGAAAGAATTATTTACATACAACTGAAGCAAAAATAAGGCTTTCTTTATTTCTTACTCTGATACCAATAAATGTTTCCCCATAAGTAGATAATTTAAGTTTTATTTTGGTGTAGAATGGTAATTGATTAGTTTTATATCTAGGGATATCAAAAGCCAGGTTATTCGTTTGCTATAATTTTATATATATATCATATAATTCCCGTAGTATATATTTCAAGATTTTTTATTTTTTTTCAAAAAAAAAAGTAAAAAAAAAAAATGGTTTGAATAACTGATTTATCACGCAGAGATTTTCAAAAGAAGTTCGATGATATATTTATACTACTTAACAACAAGAAAGTAGCTTCATTTCACTTTTTCTTTCATTTAGAGAAGCTTTGGAAGATACGCCACTCATTTCTTCAAAAAAAAAATTGTTTCTAACCTTAAGGAAATACATAAATGTTTTTGAAAAGAAAATATTATTTTAGAAACAGATTTCTAAATTGAGTATTTTTTTATATTTAATTGTTTGATAATTCAAAAATGGAATATTTAAGCAAATTTAGTAACGATTTGCTTTTCATTGTTATGGGTAAATAGGTTCCCTATTTTCAACTGACCTGAAACAAAAACTGAGTGAGGTATGATAAATACTTTTGAAGAAATTTTATTTATTATTTTTTACTCTTTGATCGTAGTATACGAATTTTACAATTGATATATGAGTTCCTTCGCTGTGTTTTCTTGAGGTTTTATTAAATTTTGTAATATATTGATAAAGAGAATCCTTATTTTTTGAAAACGTCCCCGCAGATAATTAAATTTATGTACAAATTTTCGTATTGAAGAGGACTCAAAAGAATTTTCAGAACACTTTAGTGAAGACAAATTTCTCTAAAATGACATGTTTTATCTTCAGAAGTGAATAAATTATAATGGTTTTATGAATATAATAAAAATGAAAGTAATATAATGTATGTAAAATAATTTCTACAAGAGATGATATTATATCTGATTTCTCATCGCTTTTTCTCTCTTGTTGAGTGTTTGTATTTGCTTTGAAATTCCCTTTTAATCTAAGATAGAAATTGAGAATATTTTATTTATCGTTATTGTTCCCTTTCTCTTTTCCCCCCTTAGAATCAGATATTTTATTTTTATTGACTAGGGACACGAAAAAATATGCATGATTTCCAAATTTGTATTAAGGTTCTTTTAAGAAAATGAAGTTAAGTGCGGTTATTTGAATGTTGTTATGCAAAAGCTTAAGAATTTCCGTACTTTAAATTAACATAAAACATATGGAGGAGAAATAATTTTTGAATAAAGCATATAAACTAACAGTCTATAAGAAAGGAATATTGAGAAAAGACGGATTTTGTTCTTAAATCTCAGAACTTAAGCAATATGAAAATTTTACTTTGGAAGTATGAAAGCAAATTGGCGTTTTTCAGTTAAAAAGTCTTTCAAATAAAAAGCACAAAAATGAAAATACTCTTATCATGCGTGGAATATCTATGGTTACTTTTAGATAGAAAAACCTCTTGACCAAAATATATTATTCAAACTATTTTATTTAACTTGAACAAAAATATCATAAAATATATGAGTTATATTCCATCTCAATTCTTAAATATGTTATCATAAGAATGAAGCAAATATTTTTATTTCCCATACTTCATTGGTATGGTATAGAATTTTCGTTTGACTATTATAATTCCCTTATTTAACAAGCATTTGTAAAAGAAGGATATTATTGAGACAATATTTACAAAATATATTTTATTTTATTTATGTTTCTGTGAAATAAATTTTATTTATTATTAATATAGCTAAATATATTTTATTTATTATTGTTATGTTAAATATATTTTATTTATGTTTCAAAATATAGTTATTAATATGTACTACAAATCTTTACAAATTTTTTTTGTTGCACAACATTCTCAAATACACACATAAAAGATTCAAAAACATACTTATTGTTTATGCAATGAATATTATTGTGGATTTTTGAATTTTGAAAGAATTCAAAAAAGGAAAGCATTTGAAACTATCAATATAAATGATGAATTCTTACATTTAAACAAAAAGAGCTATAATCTAAATAATCTAATAATAAAAAGAAATTATAATCTAAGTTGATAGAATTGAAGATATACACAAAGGCTTACAGATGAGGTTGGATAAAATCTTATTTTCAAGAGGTGAAATAAACAAAAATATCTTTGGTGAAGTCTACAAAGTTATCTTTCTTTAATCATTCATTATAACTAATCTCAGTTTATCTAACGAATCAATCCATATCCCCCCAACAAGGCAAAAGAAGTTCCTTTACCTACTAATAATTGATCAAAACTAAAAGTTTCTCTCCCTCCTTTTTTTTCTCTCTCTCTCTCATATATATATATATATATGTGTGTGTGTGTGTGTGTATGTATGTATGTAAGTATGTATGAATGTATGTATGTATGTAATGAAAGAAACGGAAAATCACAATTAATATCCGAACATCTCAGAAATTAATCAGTAATATCTTCATATAAACTGTATTCTGTAGAAGAATTTGTTTGACTCTGCTCTAATAATATCAAATTAACATTTACTACTTATATATTGCTTCTTAAATATCTCTTTTCTTTATGTTTCTTTTTATTTATAAATAAAGTTTCTTGACCTTATAATCCCAGTTAATAGAAAAATCCGGATAATCCCGGATAATAGAAAAAGGAACTTAATGGAAACTTTTTCTTTATTTTTAAGAAACATCTATAATTTCATTTATTAGTTTCTCTATTCTAATGCACAAATGGGTTTTTTAAGAAGAAAGTAAAGAAAATCACACACACACACACACACACACACACACACACACATTTTGTAATGTTTGGATGGAGATCGAAGATTTAGCGAAATGAGTTACGACATTCTAAACAAAACATAGCTTTATTTTAGGATTAAAAAAGCTTGTAACACTCCAAGGGAGGCCTACTTTACTGCTCCTATACTACGCAAACCTTCAACTGCCGTCACAAAACTCTCTTTTCTCCCTCCTAGCAAGAGGTACTACCATCGCCGCGTAGCGGAGGCTCTGAATTATTGCTTAGAGGGGACGAGAACACTACATCTCTCTACCAAGCTTTGACGTTACATTTGCTTTCAAATTCAATTCAGCAGCTGAAACTCTTAAAATTAACACTCAAAATCCCGCAAAGTAATCACACAAAGCTAAGTTAGTTCATAATCATAACACTAAATGCACAATAATAATTATAATAAAAGGAAGCAATACTTAAACGCGAACACTATTAGACATTACAAATTTTCAAAAATCATACACACATTATAAGACATTAATTAATATTTACTTCATGATTTTGAAATGATTCAAATTAATAAGATATTCTAAATGCAAAAGAATGGTACGAACACACGATATAAGTCAAACACACATAAAGAAATCAAAATATCCAACCGTTCAGCAATAACAGATGATGTTCACACTAAGCGTGATAACTCGTCTGCATGAGACATTTTTGATCTCGCACAATGTTTCAGAGTTATGTGAAATCTTTGCAGGAGAATGCCCATTTTTGTAGTCTAGACGACTGCGGTGCACTTTTTGTAAAAATGGGAGCGATTATAATTTGTGTAGAATTCAATTTCGGTGCCGAACACCCACGATTCAAACTTTTTCAAACTCCATACAATCACGAATGCTTCCTGCTCAATGGGTGGCCAAGCTTGCTGGGCTTTGGTCAATTTCTGACTTGCATAAGATTTAAGTCTTTTCTTCCAACTTTTGGGATAAACATGCAGCAACGCCAGTTCATGAAGTATCCGAATGAATGATGTACGGCCGGTTCATCACTAGAGTATATAAGGAAGGAACATCGGCAAGCGCTCCTTTTAATTTTTTGAACCCTTCTTTATGTTTATCAGTCCATGGAATTTTGTTGGAGACTCTCTTTTTCATTAATTCAGTGAGGGGATACACAAGCTCCGAATATTTGGGAATATACTCACGATTGTAATTGCATAAAATGAGTACACTGCGTAACTCCTTCTTATTCGTCGGAGATGCTAAGTTTCTTATCGCATGCACCTTTTCTGGATCAGGCTGATGTCATACCGAACCGATAGCGTGTCCTAAAAATTTCACATGGAATTTCATGAAATCACTCTTCTTAAGGTTCACATTGAAGTTTAATTATTTCAACCTCAATAAAATGATATTTTAATGCTGCAAATGTTCACTGAAATTTTTCAAAAATAGGTTGATGTCATCTATATACGTACAGGCGAATTCTCTATAAGGAGCAAGCGCTTTATTCATTACCCTTTGAAAAGTAGAAGATGCATTTTTCAGTCCAAAAATCATGATTTTATATCTACACATTTGATGGTGAGTTTTGAAAAAATTAAAATCTTTGCTTTCTTCCTACATCGGGATTGCCCAATATTCATTCAAAAGATTAGAAGTAATTATTATGTTAGCTCTGCTAATCGATTGGATCAACTCTTTTGCGTCTTCCATAATAAAAGCATCTGTTACCGTTGCACAATTCAAAGCCCGGTAGTCGATGCACAATCTCGTTGATTCATTTTTCTTATTCACACAGACTATGGGATATGTAATCTCAGCGCTGTTTTCTTCGATTAATTCTAACAATTCTTGGAATTGTTGATCTACTTTTCCCTTCAGTGATTCCGGCATTCTGTACATAAATAGTTTCTTCTGTTCGACGTTTGGCTTTAAATTGATTTTATAGGCGTCAACTTTAGCAATGTTTACATTGCCTGTAAACAGTTTTTGGTATTTACTTAACAATTCTAGCAATTTGTTTTCCTTGTCATCTTCCAGGTGACTTATATCAATATGCTTCAATAACTCTTTCATTCTGGGTCTCAGAGTAGTTGGAGTGGGAAATACTTCACCAAAATCTTCATCAACTTTTAATATCACCCCGATTGCATTAACTCTTGGGTAATACCTCCCTAATTCACATGTCAATACCAAATTTTTCCATCACCCGATTTCACTTTATAAGAGTGTGGAGGATTCAATCCAACTATATCTCCAGGGCCAGTCCACTGCGGGTAGGGCTTGTTCATTGAATCAGGTATCAATAAATATACCTTTTACCCCATCTCAAAGCTTTTGGAACGAGCTTAGTGATTGAAAAATCTTGCATAAGCTTCTTGTCTTCAGTAGGCAGATAATCTCAGCAGTAATCCCTAAATTGATCTTCTATCTTGTAAGTAGGTCCTTCACAGATTTTCCCATGTTCAAAGGAATGGCAATGTCTCCACACCAGCTTGAATTTAACACACTTATAGGACCTCTAAGCTGTTCGTCCATACATCAATTTGAAAGCTGACACTTCCGTTGTGCAGCTCGGGACTTCTCTGTATGCGAAAAGCAAGTACGAGATGTACTTGTTTCAATTACTTAGATCAGTTCTAATAACATGATGCAATGAATTTTTTAATACTTTATTGTATCTCTCCTCGAGTCCATTCGACGCTGCATATCCAGAAACTGAAAATCCTGAGGTACATCCTGAGCGCTTCAAGAGCTCTTGGGTTAACTTTAAAGTGAAATTACGTTGGCAATGACATTTGAAATTCCTCTCATAAATATCTCCATTAGAGGGTTGTATGTAGTTTTGGCAAACAACGATCGAAGAGGAATCGCTTCCGACCATCTGGAATGCAGTTCTACCAACAAGAGAGTATTTGTGTTTTCTGGACGACGGTGTATCAATCTTGCCAATTATATCAACATTCATTACCTGGAAAGATAAATCTGGCATAAGAACAGGGATTATAGGTATTTTATCCGTAGCTTTCTCTTGACTTCTTAACTGATAATTATTGCAAGATTTGCAATATTGTAAAATATCCTTATTTAAATCAGACCACCAAAAGATAAAACGAATTCTTTCTCTGGTCTTTTTAAATCCCATATGACATCCAAAAACATATTCGTGAGTCAATTTTAATACTTGATTAAATTTAATACCTCTAATTTTAGGCAAAACTGATTGTGACACCTTTTCCCCAATTACTTTATCGTCGTGGAATAGTAGATCAACTCTCAAATAAAAACTCCCTTTTTCAAAGAAAATTGTTTCCATACATCTTTCAACGTGTCACATTATAACTGCTGTTCTCTCAATAAAGCTCTTTCACTCATTCGATTTTGATATTAATTTTCCTCCTGCGTGGACTTTGAATAATTGCTTAGAGGGGGCGGGAACACTACATGTATATATATATATATATATATATATAATATTTTACTTAAAGACGAACACAGTATGGCGCCAATGCTGCTATTATATGTATGATAAGATATTTATTTATAAACATGACATAATGAGTACATTTTATAAACACAAACAATTCAAAAATATTGAAAACAAAAACAACTAATAGAAAAATAAAATGGTTAAAGTAATAACTAAAAATCAATATAAAATTATTTAAGAAAATCAAACAAAAATTTACTTAAATATTATCAAACCATCTAAAATTTAAAACCACAAATATTTATGACAAACTACACTGGTTATCATAAATTAAGGAAAATTCACAAAAATCGCGATAACTCAAGAAATTACACATGGAATTTTATGAAACTTACCCACAATATACAACACATAGTAAGGTATTAAACAACATAAAAAGAAATTATCAGACATTAATAGTAGTATAGAAATTAGCACATGTATAAAATAAACAAATTGGAAGTATCGGTTTGCAATAGAAAAAGTACCTTTAATATGGAATATGATTGCCTCTAGAAGCAATACAGCACAAACAGCGATGTGTGATGCTTTCAATTATGCGGTCTATCAGTTCAATAGGAAGTGAGAGCCATTGCTCTTGTAAAGCAGATGCAAGCGCGGCAAGGGTCTGAGGTGGCGGATTGATGGCAGATACACGCCTCCCTAGAGCATCCCAAACGTGCTCGATAGGATTCAAGTCCGGGGATCGAGCTGGCCACTCCATGCGCGTAATTGTTTCCTGTTGAAGATAATCATCAACAATGCGAGCTCTGTGTGGTCTTGCATTATCGTCCTGTAACAGGAAGCAATCACCAATCGCCCCGGCATATGGGCGCACATAAGCATCAAGGATGTTGTCTCGATAAACCTGAGCATTCACGGTTCCCCTTGGAAAGACATGGAGGTCTGTGCGCCCTCCTAAGGATATGCCTCCCCAAACACAGACACTGCCTCTTCCGTATGCATCTCTTTCACGGATGTTTGATGGATGATAACGGGTCCCAGGTTCTCTCCATATCAAATAACGTCTACTGTCACTTTCTAGACTAAACCTGGACTCATCCGTAAAGAGAACAGGCCTCCATTGATCTGACGTCCAGTGGACATGTTGTCGGGCCCACTGCAAACGGTCTCTCCTATGGCGTGATGTGAGCGGCACGCAAATGGCTGGTCGTCTCGCATACAGACCACCTTCGTGGAGCCTTCTGCGCACAGTTGACGTTGACACCAACCTTCCGGTGGCTGCAGCAAGAGAGAATCTAAGATGTGTCGGAGTAGCGGTTCTATTCCTGCGTGCACTTAATGTCAAATATCGGTCATCGGCACTGGTCGTAACAGTTGGCCGTCCTTGACTGAACCTCCTAGATGCCGAATCTGTGGTTTGAAATTGCCTCCAAAGTCTATGAACCACAGATGGACTCACATTTAGCCATCTGGCCACTTCTGATTGACTCTGCCCTGCCTCTAGTCTCCCGATGGCTCTCCATCGTAGTTCTTCAGGCAAATGATGCCTAGAGGTCATTATTACGAATTGGCTATCTCAGATTTTCAATGTCGCAATCACAGTAAAATTTGTGTGCTTTCTCTCAAACTTGGACTTTTATGCTCCAGGCAGATGACGTAAGCCGAGTGCAGCGTCACTAATTTGCATATTGCAATTTTACTCAGCTACTCTTAGTGGACAACATATGCAAATTTTGCACGGTTTGGCTTACTTTTGAAAGAGTTATCGCTATTTTTGTGATTTTTCCTTAATTTATGATAACCAGTGTATTTCAGAACCAAACAACTTAAAACAAAGCAAAGCAATAGAAAAGCCAAAATTTAGAAAAAATGGAGATAATGTCTGTTGCATACTTTCGAATTGAAAAATGAGTGTTTATACTGGTAATTACAGATCTAATCGTCAGAATTCAGTGTATCATTTAAAAAAATGGTAATAAACCAAAAAACAGAATTTTAGAAATTAAACCATAGGGAAAAAAAGTAAACGTATGAATCATATTCAATTACACTTAAAAATCATCTAAAATATTTTAACAATAATTAAAATTTTTAACTAAATAGTTATAATAATTAAAATAGTAATTATAATACAAAGGTAAGCAAACTGAAACAAAATGGAATGAAATTCTTAAAAATGGTTGCTTTAATTTATTAATGTCGAACTAGAGAAGCAACACGAGTTTTTTTGGGACGAACGTCGTAATTTTGAACCTTGGTCAAGTGACGAGGACGACTTCTGAGCTGGCACCTCCCTCTCTTAACTTCATCACCGCACCAATGTAAGGAATTTGAGCCACGACAGATTTAAGTTGCACCTGCCGCGACTATCCGGCGAGTCTTTAGGCGAAAAAAAAAAAAAAAAACATAAGAAAAGATAATAAACAAATAATTAAAATTGTGAAGCCATCCAGAGGGAAAAAATTATTTATTTGAAAAACATTTACTAAAAATGATAATTGGGAAAGAGATCCAAGAAAAAATAAAATAAAATAAATTAAATAAAAAATCAATAGTTTCTTTCGATAATAATTTTCTTTCGCATACATATACCAAATAAACAATTAAAAAAGTTTTTTAGACATATTTATAATTTTTATATTTCAAATTTTTTCTTATTAATTAATAGGATACTCATTTTTAGCACAAGTAATATGGAAATTTAAATTATTTTTGAAAATTTTAAACGAAATTAACTAATTTAATACTTGACAGTAAACAGTTATGTTATAAACTGCTGTTTGTAGAAAATGCAACACCATGAAGGAATCATCAGAATCAAATGAAATTCGCAGCAAATGTCAATTATAGGATATTATGCAAATTAATAAAGTTTCAGAGCCATCGCGCGTGCGCGGCGCGCGCAGCGCCCTCTGAATTGATGCTGAAAGCGTATAAATAAAGTGCTGTAGCGGGACGTTGAAAAAAGTCTATGATTATTTGTTAGTGGCAAACGTTTAGTGAGACCTGAGTATGCCTCCACGACGGAAGAATAAGAAATTCAAGCAACTTACGGAGTTTGAACGAGGGAGGACAATCGGCCTTCGAGAAGGAGGATTTT
Source organism: Nephila pilipes (assembly GCA_019974015.1). NCBI lineage: Eukaryota > Metazoa > Arthropoda > Arachnida > Araneae > Nephilidae > Nephila > Nephila pilipes. The sequence continues at coordinate 190,414 of BMAW01051946.1, forward strand.
CCTATCGCGCAATAGCAGCTCGTATGCAGCGGAACAGTTCCACAGTGATGCGAGTTTGGAAGCAGTGGACCGACGAGCACCGAACAACTCGAAAAACAGGCACTGGACGACAGAAGGTGACGTCAGAGCGCGATGATCGACACCTGCTCCGCATGGCGGTGAATGATCGCACAGCTTCCTCCAGGCAGCTGGCAGCACGTTGGTCTACTGCTACAGGTGTACAATTGTCGGCTTCGTCAATTCGTCGTCGTCTGCTGCGCCGTGGATTGCGTGCAAGGGTGCCTTTATACAGGATTCCCCTCACGGCGAATCATCGACGGCTGCGTCGGCAGTGGGCTCTTGAGCACAGAGACAGGCGAGCTGATTGGCACCAAGTTGTCTTTTCAGATGAATCACGCTTCAATTTGTGGACCCATGATGGCCGTGTTAGTGTTAGACGTTATGCCGGTCAACGCTGCCTTCCTGAGTGTATTATTGAACGACATAGTGGTCGAACACCCGGAGTTATGGTCTGGGGTGCGATTTCGTATCATGGACGATCCAATTTGATACGAATTGAGGGTAATCTCAATAGCAACAGGTACGTCCGTGAAGTGCTACAGCCCGAAGTCGTTCCTTTCCTTCAAGGCATCCCTGGAGCTATCTTTCAGCAGGATAATGCACGCCCACATGTTGCGCGGACTGTTCGAGACTTCTGTTCAGCACAACGCATGCAACTTCTTCCTTGGCCTGCTTATTCACCGGATATGTCGCCTATTGAGCACGTGTGGGATATGGTTGGTCGGCGTCTAGCTCGTGATCCGCGTCCTGCAGTTTCCAAAGACGAACTTTGGTTGCGCATACAAGCGATATGGAATTCTCTTCCTCAAGCAGATATTCAACATCTGTTTGACCCCATGCCACGTCGTATAGCAGCACTTATTGCAGCGCATGGTGGCTGCACCAAATACTGATTTCGGACGCTTAATTTGTTTCTTTTGTTTTGAAAATTTCATCACTTATTTGTATCAGTACAAGTCGTTTCTGCATTAAATTTCATTTGATTCTGATGATTCTTTCATGGTGTTGCATTTTCTACAAACAGCAGTATATGTTTCTAAAAATTTAAATTTAATTTCCTTAAAATATTGCACTTTATTAATATAGAAACAACAATTACGTTTCGTGTCATGAATACTACTAATTCCATTATTAACTTTTTTTTTAAATATTCTAAAAAATCTGTTTCATATAAATTTGCATCAGTAACAATCAGATTTAAATAAGATGGATAAAAGGATAAATTTGGTATGATATCCGTATTAAAATTATTTTAAAAAAACTATTAGTTAATCTATACTTGTATATCTAAAAAACTTGAAATTATTGTTATTTTTACAACGTTTTTCTGAATTTCACTTGGTGTGTGTGTCATCAAATTTTCGATCGTTAATTTAACCAACTTCCCATCAAGCTAGAACTCTGAAACTTAGGAAATCGTTCTTACTCGCCCAATAATGCAATATTTAGACATTTGCAACAAGTCTTAGCTAATATTTCAATAATTTTAATAAGTCAGAATATCCCTTCCACTCGGCGCTTTTAGGATTGAGGAAAAAATTTCTTTCTCCCTCTGGGAACACAGGGAATTCCACATACGCCACATGAGGTATCGTAAAAATTTTCTACTCACAAAAGGGAGATAGTAAGGGTTGCTGACTTTTAGTCAGTAATCATTCGCAAGAAAGAAAGATTCTAATATTTGGTGCCATGTCATGTCACAATAATTTTTTCTGAATTCTGGTTCCCATCTTTAATTGAATGACTTACAAACTTTCAAATGCATGTTTTGATTTTATATTATGAATTTTTTAATACGCTCACAAATGTCTCTTTTTAAGTAAATTTTAAAGTTAAAAATTATGTTTTCTAGAATTTGATGTACAGCATTTCAGAAGTAATAAGAAAGTAGAATTTAAAAGATTGGCATGTCGACTAGAAATCATGAATTAGTAAAAATTATTAGATACATAACTGTTATTTGCTCCATTCGTAATTTTTTAGTCTACGCAAATTGCTAAAAATAACTTAATCTGAAAAAGAATTTATTGTATCCATTGCTTAATTATGAGATAGATTGATGAAGGATGTGATGCAATATAGGCTTAAGTATGAAAAAAATATTATGAAAATATTAACAAGGCATTATATAATAAATATTTGCCTGTTAAAAAAATTTCAGAATTTTTTTTAAAAAATTTATTCTTATTTTTATGCAATGTTTTCATGTTCCTTAAAAAATAATAAAGTTCGTTTGTGTTTTGTCCATGTTTTTGGGTCTAGAAGAGAATGACGCGTAATACACGTAGATTTATCTACACTTAGCCAATCATACTCAAATTAGCCCCACCTCACCTCCACGTGGTTAGATCAGGTAATCTAACAATATTTGGAAACTAAGAAGGAAAGACTTGTATGTCTTGTAAAATTTTTTAGTAAAAAATATTCAATAAATGATTGATTAAATTGAAATTATAATTAAATTTTTTATGTGTTTATCACGTGTTTGTTTTGAATTTAATGTATAATAATTAATATACTTTGTCATTATATAAAAACGTTGGTTTTTATCTCGAATTATTTATAAATTTATATTCTAAGAAATATTGATAAAAACTAGTAGTACCCCCTTGAAATATATCTTTAATTTGTTTATAGTTTTTACCATAATAACTAATATAGTTTTCTTTTAGCACAAGATTAATAAGAAATTTAAATTCTTCATAAGATATTGAAATATATATATATATATATATATATATATATATATATATATATATATA